>VDFB02006003.1:0-47263 GCA_007258455.2 Sequoia sempervirens | reverse complement strand
TTACCCACAAGGCAATGGAGTTGTAGAATCAACAAATAAGAATATTCTAGGGGTAATAAAAAGACTGTTAGAACACAACCCTAGGGACTAGCATACTCAGTTGAGATTTGCATTATGGTCAGATAGGACTAGGATCAAGGCTGCTTTAAAAATTTCACCATTCAAGTTGGTATATGGGCAAGATCCTATGTTCCCTGTCCATCTACAAATACCTATCCTTGAATTCATGTAGAAATTCTACTCTAGTGATAATAGGATAGAGGTAATATTGGCTGCTTTGTTGAAGCTAGAAGAGCAGAGGGACGCCGCCTTGAAACAATTCTTTAAGCACTAGGCTGTTATCAAACGTTGGTTTGAAAAAATAGCCAAAATCAAAGCTTTTAGGATATTTGACCTTGTATTGTTATGGGATAAAGCCAGTGAAAAGAAGGGTAGTCACCGAAAATTTGACAAACTCTGGCTAGGTCCTTATCAGATTGCTGAGATCCTGGGGGAAAATGCTTTCAGATTGAGTAGCTTGACTAGAAAACCTGTCCCCTTGCCTATCAATGGGTAGTTTCTCAAGCACTATTTTGAGTCATAAAGCTTGTTAATTTCTATTCTGCATGTAAGTAATTCATTGTTCTTTATGTAAATAATTTATTTGTCTCCTTTTTGTAAATAATTTGTATTTATGCAAATAGTTTCTGTGTTTCTACTTGTAAATAACTCGATCCTTTATGTAAATAATCTGTTGCTCTTTGTGTAAGTAATTTTCTCTTTGTTTGTAAATAGTTTGCTTACTGTTTGTTTGTCTTTCCTTTTTGTCTTTCTATTTCCCTTGTTCTGTGGTTTATGTTTTGTTTTGTTCTTTGGGGTTGATCTGTCCTTTCCATCTAAAATTGTGGGTTGTTATCTAAAGTATACTATGGTCACAAGGAGAAAAATGGTTTAGGTATTTTCAGGCTTTCTAGTTGGATGATTTTTGTCCTAAACTCTTTATTTCATGCCCATTGTCAATAAAGGTTGTGGAAGGTCTTGAAAACAAGGTGCAAAGTAAATTACTTTCGTTAGCTCTGAATCTGCCACAAATCATTAAGACCATCTCCTTTGTATCGGTATATTTGTCCTAGGGTGATAGTGTTGTAAGATTTGAGTGAAAAATCTAATCTACCAAGTTTTGTTATGAGGTCCATGGTAGTTTTCAACCCAGATTAGATGTTAAACATCTAACATATTGAAAAAGAACTAAATGAAATATCTGAAACTCTATGAG
Source organism: Sequoia sempervirens (assembly GCA_007258455.2). NCBI lineage: Eukaryota > Viridiplantae > Streptophyta > Pinopsida > Cupressales > Cupressaceae > Sequoia > Sequoia sempervirens. The sequence goes on along the minus strand of VDFB02006003.1, from coordinate 46,008 downwards.
AAAACCAAAAAAAAAAAGAGAAAGGAAAACAATTATTTAAAGAGAAAAAATATTCAATATTAATGGGTGATTCCAGTATCTCTACCGAGGCTATGGATGCCTGACTGGCAGTAGAGCAATGCTATGAGAAAACTAGAGGTATCTCCGTCGAGGCTATGGACGCCTGACTAGCAGCGGAGCAATGCCCAGGATATCATTGCACAACAGCTAGAGGAAATCAACTCATGTAGCTCAAATCTTGCACATTGTTGTCTCATAGATGAAGAAAAATTTAAGAAAGGATGATGCACTATCAAGCACACACATAGATTCAGGGATAGCTAGTGTTGATTTACATTTGAGATTCTAGCTCAACCTTGCTTGTTATAACTGACCCAACTGGAGTTGTGATATTCATGAACCAGGAGTTTTGGGTAGTTGAATCCTTCAACTTCTTGAAAATGGTTAAACCATTTACCCAGCCGCATCACCATTTGTTATGCCTTGCATAACCACCCCCATTTTATTCTAGAACAAAATGGGTTCCCCCTTCTCTTTTGGTTTCTTTTCCTCTGTTATTCATTTTGTGTTTGGGGTTTCTTCTGTTCTTTTTGTTTTATCTTTTTGTTATGTCTGATCTGATGTTGGTCCTGTCTTAACTTGAGTTGATTTTCTTCTTGCCAAGAATTCAATGAAATAATTATGGAAAATAGTGGATTTATTGTAATATGTCTATATTTGCTTCTGGGGACTTATGCAGACCTTTTTTTTGCAGGGTTAAATTACACACATGGTGATATTTGCCAAGGGAACTTAGTTGGAAAGTATTCCTCAATCTAGTTGATCATAAATTTCTTCTAAGGAGAAAGTTGGCAAGACCCTGTAGTTGTCTTGCCGACTGGTTGTGTGTTCTATCCAAAAGAGGCTCATCAGTCGCCCAAGCTTCATGTCACCGAGAGTCTTTATGTGTCTCGCCGAATGAAGGGGCCCTCGCCAAAAGATTTTGAATACAGTATAATGTCTTGTCGAAAGGGGTGAATTCTCAGTGATAGGGGTGTGGTGTCGTCAGGAAGTCTTGTCGATCAAGCAAGCTCTCCCCGAACTCAAATGAACTCTTGGTGAAGTGGGGAAACTTTGGTATAGGGTCTCAGAGAAGGAGTAGATCTCGGTGATAATTTTTCCTTCGGTAGGAGGTCTGGCTGATTAGCGTATCTCACTGAAAAGGTAGGAGGAGCCCGAAGAAAGTTTGCGCTCAGGGAAAGGAAGCTTCGGTTGGTGTAAAGTCTCACTGACCAAAAGGAGTCCCAGTGACATAGAAATGGTATCACCGCCATGAGGTCTTGGCGAGATCTTTATGTCACACTGACAAAATGCCCCTCCAAGGAGAAGAAAGATGTGCTCGGCATGAAGTCTTGACAAAGAGGAAAGGTCTTACCGACAACAAGGTAGGCTCGGTAAAAGAAGAGGAGATCGATATAAGGTCTCCCTGACCACGAAAAGTTTGGCCAACATCAAGGAGCTCGCCAAAAGAAAAGGTGACATTACCATGACATCCCACCGACCCGGTGGGGTCTGGTCGATAAAAGTGAGCGAGCGGGGAGGAAAGAGGTAGTTGCCGGGAGGTTTGGGAAACTACATCGGAGTCTTACTAAAAGGGAAAAGGAGCTCGACACTGGAGAAGAAGAAAGAGCTTGGGGAGAAGGATCCAACATCACCAAAAGGTCTTCTCAACTGATGAAGGTCTCCTCGACATGAAGAATGAGCTCGCAAAGGGATTCTGAGCCTTGCCGTGACATCCCACCAACTTCAAGAAGTCTCTCTGAACTGGAGGAAGCTTGGGCTCGAGGAGAAAAAGAAGAGGTCTCCATGAGGTCCCACCAACCTGGTAGGGTCTTGCCGATATAGAATTTACTTGCCGAGAAGAGAGGGGCTTCACCACGAGGCTATGCCGACTGGCGACTATCTTGCCAATAGTTTTTATGAGCTTGATATAACCTTTTACAGCTCACTGTAAGGTCTCACCGATTGCCACATGTTGCACCAATAACTGTTAAGAGGAAAATCACATCGGGGAGACACGATCAGTGTCTCACCAACATGTGATTCAAGGTGCACCACTTTTGACCGCCTAATAATCTAGTGTGGCGTATGTCTAACCAATCAGGAGGAGATCTATGGGATGCAAGCGATATGGATTGCTTCTGAGATCATGAGCTGATGGATCAACTCGGGAACAATGGTATCTGGATCTGAAGGGGAAGCCCGATGCTCTACTTCCAGGGGACGGTCAACATGTAGAAACGTCTTGAACATGAAGGAGGCCAAAGAAAAGAAGAAGTAGCCATGACTCATAGGGATAGCTATGGCAACCACTGGTAGAGGTAGATTAGTATTAATGGTGATATTCTGGAGCATTCAAGATGACCCCGGTGGAGTTCAAAGATGGACACAAAGACAAAGGAGTTAATGTTGCGGCTACAAAAGATCTATAGATCTTTCCCGGAACTATCTTTCATCAACATGGGCAGTGGGGTTTCACATTGAATGTAGCTTTGACTCTCTTTAGAAAGATCTGAGAGTCAACTCTCCTGGAAGCAGATATTTTGTAAACCCTAATGCAGGGGGACAACACATTCTTTTGGTACATTTTGTATATAAATGGCATTCGTGCCTCTTTGTAAAGGTTAGAAGGATTTAGAAGAAAGTTAGAAAAAAAAAGGAGTTAGACAGTTAGGATTAGAACAAAAAAGGGTTAGAAATTAAGAGTAGGAATTTTTTGAAGCAGGAGGAGACAAAACTGCAACCTGATTCTTTGTAATAGGAGCTTCTTTCGTCTTCTTCATTTGGAGTTAGATTAAGTAGAAGACCAATGTATCTTTTAGTTTTCTTAGTGTAAATGGAAATAATTTGGAGCCACAAATTTTCTGTACACTGGTGATTGTCCCAGATTTGTAAATGTTGCTTATCTGTCTCACTATAGTAGAAGTAGCTAGATTAAAATCTACTTCAAATTGTGTTTTAGAATGGTATTTGTCTTGAGTTAATCATTTGATTTGAGAATCTTTCAAGGATGGAGGTCTTACTTTAATGTTTTGTTTAAATGATAACTTGCAATCTGTTATTGAAATCAACATTGTAAACGAATGAAACTGTGTGTCAATCACAAGTTAATTTCGTTTTGCAGTTTTAGTTTAGGAAATCCTTGAAAGATAACAAGTCTGGTTAAGATAGGTGAATTATCATTCTTTTCTGTTTTAAAACTCTGGTCTGTCTTTTTTATATTTCTTTAAAACCCCCAGTTAGAGTAGGTTTAAATTCATGCTTGATCTTAGAACAATCCATAAGCTCACACCTACAGGCCCCTTGAACATTACTGCTACATTGACCATTGAGGGACATCAGCATAGTTGAGAACCAACTACAAAGACCTTGGGAGCTAAGACATCCATGTGTTGTCTTTCTCTTTCAGGAGAAGCAGAGTAGCAATATTTTTTTTGCATGTTGATTGTGCCAAAAGGACCATCAACAATAGTTTGTACTCATGTTAGGAATAGCTCTACATTCACAAGCCATATGACTAAACTAGTTACATGTATGACAATAATCATAGAAACATGAGGGATACCTGTTTAGAGAATTTATTTGTGTAGGATGAGGTCTCCTTAATTTTGGCTTCTTCAAATCTCTCACCCTTGTGAAACTATCTACATTAGCTCCCTCGTCGTTTTGCTTCCTCTTCATGACTCCAAGGATTGATTGGTTATTCTTCTTATCTGATGTAGACTTCTTTTCTTCATCAAGTTTCTTTATCTCAACAAAATTTATATTTAGTTTTCCATTTTTAGTCGCATTTTCCTTGCATTTTTTCTCATTCCTTACTCTAGGCTTTTCTTCTACTTTGAATTTATCATACAAATTTGTAGATGTGTTCATAGTAGGATTCTTTTCCTTTTCAAAACCTAGTCCAATTTTCCTTTGAAGGATTTTGTGAGTTAATCAACTCATCCAAGATTTTAGAGCCACTTTTTAGCTTCAAAACTTTGTCTATCTATTATTTGGCCTTTTCAATATCTTTTCTCAGATTCACTATTTTTGCTTCTAGCTTCATGCATTCATTAGATTTAGACTGTAGTCCAAATTTGACTACATCTTCTATCCTCTTAGATTCTTCAACATGAGTCTTCAAACTAATCACCATCTAATTAGAATCTTTAAGACATTTAGATATTTTTTGAATATCCTTTTGTGCATGTTTTTTCTATTATTTGTTCTCCTTCCTCAAGATATCAATATCATCCAGAGCATGCATATGAGCTCACCTTCTAGGTACACTTCTCCTTCTTCTTCTTCTTCATTAGAGGTTTTAGCTTCTTCTTTTCTTGATTTGTAGACTCTTTTTCCATGAATAGAGTTTTGTTTTCCTCAACCACATAGGCACAATCATGTTCATCATCTAAGCTATCACTCACATTAGATGAGCCACTTTCTTCTTATGTGTGCGAACTCTTATTATTCCTTAAAAAGTTATTCTTTGGGAAGAAGGGTTTATTCTTTTTACTATCCTCTTCTTGCTTAGAGTTTTCCTTTTCATAATAAGGGAATTTAGATGCAAAATGACCTATTTTACCACAATTGAAGCATTTAAAGGGTAACTTACCTCTATATTTTCTAGAGCCTCTTTTCAATCTTCTAATGAAGTTGGATTCTTTTTCATCAATCTCCTTAGATAGAGATGTAGACACTTCTATCTTTTCCTTTCTCATTTCTTTGAATGTGGCTTCTCTTTTGGACATTTTTGCATCTCCCATTCTCATCTCATATGTAGTAAAGGTGCTATGCAACTCATCAACATTGAATTTTTCCAAATTTCTTTCTTTATCTATAGTAGAAATCTTAGAATTGTATCTTGAGGGAAAAGATCTTAATAAAATTTTCACTACAATAGATTCTTTCATTTCTTCTCCAAGGCCTATGATAGCATTCACAATTTCATCTACCCTAAGAAGGTAGTTTGTAATCTTCTCTTCTTCACTCATCTTGAGACTTTCAAACTTACCTTTGTAATTCTATATCTTGGCCTTCTTTACCTTGTCAACACCTTCATAGATGCTCTTCAACTTACCCCAAACATCATGTGTTGTTTGATAATGTGTCACTTTGGAAAACACTAAGCTAGATATTCCACAAAGAATAGCATTATTTTCCTTAATATTGTTCTCATATCCTTTCTTCTAGCTTGATTAGTAGGAGTAGCAAGAATTGTATATCACTTCACAACAAATATCCATACATCAAACCCTAATGAGGATAGATATGCTTCCATTTTGATGCTCCAAAATACATAGTTTGATCCATCAAAGTAAGGTTCTCTGTCTAAGGAAGAAACTTCTTGAATAGCCATCTTGTGTTCACTATCCAAGATCTACCCGAGCTAATTAAGCTTCTCCAAGGAAACCAACACTTTGATACCAATTTTTGGAACACAACAATCTACTAAGAGGGGGTGAATAAGTAGATCAATTAAAAATTATTATTTTAACCCCTTATAAGCAAATAAAACAACCATACAGAGATTACATACACATAGAAAAAAACTCACAACACCAAATATACATGGAAACCCAAGATGGGAAAAACCACAGTGAGAAAAGTTGCTAGGATCTATTGTCCTAATCTAACATCACAATAGAACCTCACTGATTATAATGTTTAAGGGAATGAAACCTAAGGAGACACCAATACCCTGATTTAGGAGCACCAACTCCAAGGAATCACCCACTCCTTAACAGAACACCAAATCATCTATTTGATCACACCAACCAATCAAATTTATAATGAAAATACTAGAGCTACAACTCCAGATTACAATTGATTCAATTGAATCTATTTTTTTGTTGCAAGTTTGATCTGTGACTACTCATATGTTACTCTACCTCTCTACAAGAATTTCATCTATCTCTGTTGTTTTGGCTTCAAAAAATCATTACTCTCTTCTCTTCTCTGCACTACACATTAGAACATCTTTTGTTATATCTTTTGCTACTACTGATTCTGCATCTACCTCTGTATACCTCTCTCTCGTCTTTTTTGTGCAAACCCTAGATGATTTTTTGTTTTGTTTTTTGTTTAGGTCACTCTCTCATCTAAATTACTTGAATTTTCTACACTTAGACATTTTTTTTCTTGTCTTAGACTCATACCTTCATCGACAAGCACTCATACCTCAAGCTATGCACCTTTGTATTGATTCACAAAATTTTCTAATTTTAGAAACTATCAAACCATAGATCAAATATGAATTAAATTCCATTCCTTGCATAATTGATTTGTATATGATTTTCTAACCATCTTTTCCTTTGTGCCACCGTCTAAGGTGAGTGTAGGATCATGGGGGTCCAAAAAGTGGTGATATGACCAAAAATTGTTGATGATTTTTTTTATCCAAATTTGATGAATCGAAAAGGGTTTATTGAGAAAATTTTCAACTTTCCAAAAATATAAGATACACCTTATTTGGAATTAAATAAATAATTATTATTGATTTTATGCATAAATTCTAACTAAATTTGGCTGATTGAAAAAATCTATAATTCTTAAATGATTTCACATTTTTTAAATCTAAAAGATTTAGCACATTCTATGCTTCCTAGACTATAGGATAAAAAAATAAAAAATGAATTTTATAAATTTTAGACCAAGTTATGGTTGTTAGACAAACAATTTTTAATGTTTTTAAAAAGTTTTAATAAAAAATTCATAACTAAATATTTACTTGTAAAAAAATTACAAAAAATCAGCACATCCAAGAACGTGTCCTCTACTTATATTGAAAGTTTCAAATAAATATATTACTTTTTTCTTATACTTAGGTTGGTCAGACATACACCTGCTTTTTATTTTTTCCTAAAAAATTTAGTACTACTACATTGAAATTTCAAAATTTCACTAAATAGTTTTACATTTTTTCAAAAAAAAGAATAGTATCTTAGATGTAACTACATTCAATTTGCTACAAATTTTGTTCTTACATCATTTTCAAATTATGTTAATAACATTCAAATTTTTATGTTAAGTTAGCTAAGTCTATTTTTCTAAATTTTCATTGCCACTTATGGGCCTAGTTTGGACCCCATGATCCTGTATTGACCCTCCACACATCCCATCACCAATCAAAATAAGTAGATGAAGCAATTACACCAATTAATTTTTCCTTCTATGTCAGTTCATAGTTGTTTCCGTAGCTTACACTATTCATTCCATCACCTAGCCATTGGAGAAATTCAACTTTGAATTTGGGCCATAGATTTTTATTTTTTCGTGCCACAAACTAATGGATTCCAATTATCTCCTCAAATTTAAAACATGGTCTTTTGGTTAGATTCCTTTAAACCTATGTTGTAGATCTACATCGCTTTATATTTCCTATCGCAACTTTGTTTCGAGATTAAAAACCATTTCCATGATGTGAAGGAAATGCATGATGTAATAGTAATATGCCACCTATTGCTCCGAACACATGTCCTCATATTTATCCATCACTAAATTAAAATAGAGTACCCACCAAGCTTTTCATTAGTCGCTCTTTGCTCAGCATAGTGTAATTCACAAGAAAAATGTGAATTACCTATGCAATGCAAAAAAACTTGCCATCTATCCCTTTTGACATTATACTCCACTAACCATCGCTCATCAATTTTTTCCTTGTTCTTGAGAGAATGATAAATACAATATATAGAAGTCATGTGATGCAATCAATGCTTACCACTTGTTATCCTGACATCACATTCCACTACCATTGCATATCGTAAATATGACATTGCCGAGATGATTCACATCAACGATGTGAATCAATGTGAAATGGCCATCGATCTCTTCCTTTTTATTACAACCATTTATCTTGAATATTTCACATGACGGGTTTTCTTTGTGCTCAAGAATAGAGAAAGAAATGTGAAGAGCATCTGCAATAGCCATGCGATCATCTTCTTCACTGCTCACTGTCTGATCTCACTATCACATATCACAAGTTTTCTTTGTGCTTGAAGAATGAAAATGTGATGTGAAGAGATGATGTGATAGTCATTCATTCTTACAAGCTTGAGCATTGCCGTTGATCAAGCTACCAAATATATTTAACATCGGACTTAGGAAATATAATAGTCTTCATTACTCATCGAGCTAGTAATACTTAGGACAAGGGGTCATTTTCTCCACAATATCAAAGGATTAAAGTCATAATTTAAGTCACCGATAATTCCCAATCTCCAATAAACATTCAAATATAAAACTTGTTAGGTGCCATGACTAATACACCTAGGGTTTCTTTGATAAACCCTAATTTGACTAGAGAGAAAAATTAATTCATTTCCAAGCACATTACTTGTCTTCTGATCATGTGGAACATACTAATGGAATGCTCACAAAAAAACCACATCAAATATGATATTTGATTTCTCCATAGACCTTTGGAAACAACCTCTGCAATAACTTGTCAATATTGCATGATAAAATTTTCAACATTTTGAGCAACTTTTCAACATTGTAGAACATGCTCTTCTCTTCATCATACTTCATCAACCAACTTATGGTTGATCCATAAACATCAATGACATCCATACTTTCAAAGATCTCCCCTTTGACATCAATCTAATTAATTTTTGATGTCAATGACAATATATTACCAATAATGTGTGAAACCATCTATCATCTACTAAATTATTTATGTTTCCTAGTTTCACTTACCAAAGCAATAAAGTTTACAAGCACTATTTGTGTGAACTAAAAGGGGACCTAGTGTGTTTTGAGGTTTCCATTTTTTCATTACTTATACCAATTTGAATTTTCCAAGGCCCTTACAAGAAATTTATTTTATTGTTGTACATAAGGTGAGTTCATATGTTATTTATTATTATTTTTTTGGTTCTCCCTTTCTTCTAGTTATCAATTTAAATAGTTGGATTTTTCTACATTTTCAAGGGAATTTGATTATGGATTGTGGTGGGAGACTTTTATTTTATAATAATTTCTTAAATCCTAAATATGTGCATGAAAGCCTAGTACATATTAAGAAATATCTTCCAAATCATCAAAGAAATCACATTCATGAGATTTACTGGACCAATTTACTAATATTCCTAAGAAATCAACAATAGTGCTTTATGAATTCAACTAAGAAAAATGTGGCATAATACAAACTTCTATTAAGATTCATGTGTTGCACATTCACAACCATTAAAAATAATGGAGTTGGTATCTACATCTTGAAATCCATGCCAAAAACCTGACATAATGCATTATGTTTTGATGAAGTAGTCTTCAAAAAAATTATAATTGAAGGGTTATATTTTATCCCTGGTGAATCTCACCAACTTCCTATTTATACCTCTTCTTTTGTGATGTCAGGGTCATTTAGTTTTGAAACTCTAGTTATATTTGGAATACTCTCTTTGGAAGGAGTTGAGGTCAAATAGGACTTATGCAATTTTGGTAAAATGGAAGACCTCACAAATATATCCCCAATCAAAACTTACCAATTTTATGCCATTGTCATTGTGAATTATCCTTCTAATAGGGGCATACCTTCTTGCATGTTCTTTGATTAGTTTTGCACTAATGAATACATTTGGGACAACCAACCATACCAGACCCAAAGTCTATATGTTTGATAAAGGCCTTGGCGAATGGAAGTTTAGAAAAATCATATCAAATAGAACCTACCCTTTGGCTGATATAGTTGAATCTCTAACATCCTCTACCATATCATCTAATATGTCTTAGATAATGTCAAAACCTTGGGCATGCTTAACTCAATTAAATTAACCAAGAAAATTTGTTGTAAAATATCCTCATCTAAACCCCTCTTTAATTTTCCTAATGGGAAAACAATTTTAGGAAATAGGGGTTTGGGTTATAGAATTAGGGTTTTGCAAGTGACAAGGATTTTTATTTTCTTTCAAATTTAAGGACTGTAGGACTTATATTCTCAATTTTCCACTAGAATTTTATGTAACCATAATATAAGCATCTTTTATAGATCCAAACTTCATAATCTAGGTTAAGATAATATAATTACCTATTTTCTAATTTGAAGAACCTGAATTTGAAAATTTGAATGCTCAAGTGGCTTGAATTTAGAAAATTCTTTATAAGGGATTCTTTGCAAGGTTTATGAGAACTCAAACAAAAGAATTTAACTTGAAAATCTAGAAAAAAAAAATGATAGATATTGGAAAAAACACCATTAAAGTTCATATGCATGGATAAGGTAGTCGTAGGTAATTGTTTTTTGGATTTTGACTATTAGCCCTTGATCTTAATATGACTTGGAAAAATATGTGGTCATATAGCCTTTAAATATTTGAAAAAAAAATCTTGAACTTCTGCAAAAAATAATTTTATAAATCACCATGGTGGCCCCACAAAATCTTTTAAAAGCTTGGATGAATATGCTAACATGATGCAAAATAGGACACATGCCATCATTTCACACTATTGTTGCTTGAAGTTGTCTCATCTATTAGATCTTTTGATAAGAGAAAAAACTCATAAAATCATGATATGTGTAACCTAAGGTCATCATGTACATTAAATTTAACTATAGGGAAGAGACTCGAGCCCATATTGACTAAGCTACATGTGTCAAACAATCACACCATCATAGGATTAAGATAAAGATCCTTTTAAATCCCATGACAAGCTTGAACTATGGAATCTAACATAAATTATACAAATTTTGTTGTTGATGCTAGTGTTATACCCATCAAAGAGTGAGTGGTGAACTTTACACATGACATCCCATCATGTGCTTACATGTTGAAGGAATTTATCTATTTTGAGCTTGTGATATGAAGTATGTGAATGATAAAATAAAATTACACCACATGTTCACCACCATGGAAAATTATATAAAGATTGAAAATTTTCTTGCATCAACACTTGGTGATATTTCACATATTCATAGCTTCGTATGTGGGCCTTCAATTTGAAATTTCTAAATAAAAAGAGGTAATGATAATGACGAGGGAGCTAACCTGAGACATAGAAAATTATGCAAACAACCAGAGAAATTTTATTATTGTTCAGAAAGGAAAACATTACATGCAAAAGATCCCAAATCCTCGAGCTATGTGATACATGCAAGCTATAGAAGTTTTAGAAAATTATTGAAATTCCCCTTTTCACAACATGCAAACTCTTTTTCCCCAAAAAGCTCCCCAAAAATCAGAAACTAGCCAAAAAATAGCCCCTTTTCGGTTTGGAGCCAAAATCAACATTTAAGATATGATTTTTGGCAGTTTGGCACAAAAAGTTACAATTTAAAATTCAAAAATTGAGTCCTAATTCGAAAATGGCAATTTTTCAAAAATCAGCCAACTTCAGGAAACCATAACTTTTGATTCGGGACTCTATTTTTTGAACCGTTTGCACCGTCAGAAAGCTCTCAAAGTGAAGAACACACTAACAATCAACTCTATTGGTTCTGACAATTTCTAGGCCCTACGAGACCATTTAGTGCCTCAAAATGGACTCAAAAGGTTTTTTAGGGAAAAAAGCAAAAATTGAAACTTGAATAACTTTCAAACCGTGAATGATCTTCACCTGATTCTTTCGCCAAAGTGCTTATTTTTCCTTCCTGAACCTTCCCATAAATTTTTATTTTCTTCTCTTGGTCCATCTTTCTTAGTTCTTGAGTGGTCCTAGGACTGCCTCCATACACAATCTAGAATGGTGATCTACAAGTGCTTCTATTGACATAATTGTTGTAAGCAAATTCTTCCTGGGGTAAGATAAAGTCCCATCCCTTGGGTTTATCTCCTACCAAGCATCTCAGTAGCTTACCCAGACTTCTGTTCAAAACCTTAGTCTTCCCATCAGTTTTTGGATGGTGTGTAGAACTGAACTTCAACTTTGTTTACAACTTCTTCCACAAGGTCCTCCAAAAGTACCCAACAAATTTTGTGTCACAATTTGAGACTATACTCTTTGGCAAACCATGTAGCCTCACCACCTCTTTGAAGAACAAGTCAACAATGTGGACTGCATCATGGGTCTTCTGGCATGGGATGAAATGTGCCATCTTCAAAAACTTGTCAACTATCACAAATATTGAATCATTCTCTCTCTATGTCCTTGGCAAACCAAGAACAAAGTCCATACTTATATCTTCCCAAGGTCTCTATGGTATAGGTAAGGTCTGATACAAGCCTATATTCTGGCTCACTCCCTTAGCCATCTGACACACCCTACAACTCTACACAAACTTCCTCACATCCTGTGACAACTGTGGCCAATAATAATGCTCACTGATAATGGCAAGTCATATCCTGACCAAAATGTCCTGCCATTCCTCCACTGTGCTTCTCCTTTATTAGGTTCTCCCTCATGGAACTCCTCATAATACACAATTGACTTCCCTTAAACAACATGCCATCCTGGATTATGAAATCCATCCACTTCGTCCTCTCAACTATAACAGGCTCCTTGCAAGCTTTCCAAGCTTCTACAAAATCAGGATCTTCAGGGTACAATGTCTTGAGTCCATTGAACCCAACAACTTCAATCTGCATATCTGTCAACAATGTTTTCCTCCTACTTAAAGCATCTCCAACCCTATTTGACTTTCCAATCCTATGCTTTAAAACAAAGGTATAACTCAGCAAAACTTTTACCCATTTCATATGCCTTTGATTTAATTTTCCTTGACTACTCAAGTATTGTAATTCTTGATGATCAGTATACAAAAAAAATTCCTTCAAAAATAGATAATGCCTCCATTTCTTTAATGCTTGAACTATTGCATAAAATTCCTGATCATATACAGAGTACTTTCTCTTTGCATCATTTAACTTTTCACTGAAATAGGCAATGGGCTTACCTGCTTGGCTCATCACTACACCAATGGCACAACCATTGGCATCAAAATCCACTTGAAACACCTTATTGAAATTTGGGAGGGCTAAAAATGGTTGCTCTATCACCTTCTACTTCAACAAATTAAAACTCTTCACTACTCCAGTGCTCCACTTGAACTCTTTTCTATCCCCTCTCATTGTTTTAGTCAGGGGTGCACAAATACTACTGAAATTTCTAATGAATTTTATGTAAAAATTGGCCAGACCATGGAAAGATCTCACCTCAGTAGTAGTTCTTGGGGTAGGCCATTCTAGAATAGCCTTGAACTTCTCTGGGTCCATCTTGAGACCTTCTGTCGAGACAACAAACCCTAAGTACACTAACTCTTTCTTCACAAAACTACACTTCTTCAGATTAATCAACAATTTCTCTTCTCTCAACTTCTCAAAAGCTCTATGAATATGCATTAAATGCTCATCCAAAGTCATACTGAAAATCAAAATATCATCTAGATATACAATAACAAAACTTCTGGGGAAACTCTTTCAGTACCTCATTCATGAGCTGCATGAATGTGCTTGGCGCATTGGTTAGCCCAAAAGGTATGACTAACCACCAAATAGGCCCTTGGTCTTGAAGGTGCCCATTCATCTCCTCTATGAATATGGATCCGGTGATGTCCAATTTTCTTGTGATCAATCTAGAAGTACCGTACACTCAAATAGTCCATCGTCATCTATCCAGGGAAATTCAGATTGATAGCGTCTTGTTGATGGCCTCAGAGTTCATAGACATCCCACTCCCCTCCTTCTTTTGGTGCCAGTAGTAGGCATCTACATTATGGGCTTAGACCTCTCGAATCAAACCCTTTCTAAACAACTCTTGAACTTGTTTGTTCAACTCCTCATTTTCTGCTAGAGTCATTCTATGAGCTGCCTTATTTAGCAAACTAGCTCCAAGAATCAAGTCAATCTAATGATTGATCTTCCTTATTGATGGTAAACTCCTCATATATGTTATCGAGATAATCTCTTGAAACTCATCCACAGTTCAGAAACTTCTACCGCACCTGCAAAAGTGGAAAATAAGCGAGCATGTTAAACGAATTAAAATAACCTGCTCAAACACACCAATAGGACATTATATCAAAGCAAAATATAAAGAGGAAGAAGTGCAAACTCAGATCCTCGCTTCCATTATTCCCATTGTCCTCTATTCAGTATTTTTTCCGATTCTAGCTTTGGTGTTCTCAGATTGTGCCAGCTCAACAAACTGTCTTCCTAAAGAATGAGATTTTGATATGATGTAGATGCAAGATTAAACTATGATAATGATTTGAACTAAAAATCTTGAAATAAACATGATGCTATGATAAATAAACTCTAAATGAATTAAGTGCATGAACTCTAATTAATTTTCTGTTACCAATGCTTGGATTCACACAGGTATTTATAGAGTTTTTCGAATGATTTTGATTGGCTGTCTTGATTGACGGTTGTGATAATTCCTGGCAGATCAAATGGTTGAAGAAAGATGAAACTGAAGAAGAAAATAGAAGAACCCTAAAAACAAGATTTTTCTATTTTTATGAAAGAGGAAAAGAAGAGAAGATTAGAAATCATCTTTCTTTAAAAGATAAAAGAAAGATTAAAAGCTGATAAATAATTAATTAAAAAAATCAATTATTTATTTGTGGATGACATTCAGCTTTTCTTAATTAAATAAAATATTTAATTAAGTTTTTAAAAGCAGAAGAAAGCTTGTGATAAGAAGAGAGCTTTAATCATGTTTTGTTGAAAAAAGCAGAATATCTCATAATTAAATAAACATGCACTATGATAAGGAGAAGATTGCACAATTAGTTAAAATACCTAATTTGATTTAGAAAGAAAGCATAAGATATTTTAATTAAATAAGATCTATTTACCCGAATTACTATAAAATTAATTAAATGAAATATCAACACTAGAAGAAGAAAATTAAATAGAAGAAAGGAGATATTTAATTTAATTAAATCAAGATTTGAATTTGAATTAAACAGTGATAATTAATTTAAATAAATAGAATGTATTTCTTTAAATAATTAAGTGGACATATGAAAATAATTAAATAAAATAAATTTATTTAATTATGGAAGAGAAATAAGATGAATGAACAATATAATTAAATTAATTAAATTTAATCATATGTAGAGGACTTTAGAAAAATTAATTAAATAATAAATATTTAATTAATTGTTAGGATTATAGACACGACCAATTTTATGCATATACATTTTGCCCCTCTTTGAAGTGATGTCTGAAACGCATTGCTTCAAAGAAAATAAAATTTTTTCCCCTGATATGTTTTTGATTTTTTATATTGATGATGCCCCCTCGGGAGGTAAATCATGGAAGAAGAAGTTGATAGTGATAGGGAAACAATGATTTAGCTCCCGATAGATGATGTGGTTGATGCCCCAGTGAAAAAGAGGATGAAAAAATGGAAAATGCCATTAATGCCCATCCTAAAAAGACCCTTATAAGGTAAAAGTGGTAAAATGAAGTGTCATTTTCACCCTGCTGCTATAGTAAAATTTGAGCTCCGAGAGTGACTTGGCGAGATGGTGATCCCCGTGCACAGACATAGGTTCGAGCGAGCGTGACGATATTAGAGACCAGCGGTGTATGGATCACCGATGAGTGATTCGAACCATCTATGTTGTCAATTTTTGCATGTTAGATTGAATTTGGATTGTTTTGAGATCGGATTATAATTTTTCTGCACATTTTAGCGCATTTAGGGATAGTTTTAGCGCATTCGACAAATCTTTTAGCGCATTTAGGAAATTCCGTAGTGCATCTAGGAATAGATTAAAAATTGATCCTTTAGCGCATCTGATAGATAGAGTTGCGCATCTAGGGCGAAATCGGCTAGGTAGGTGTTTTAGCGCATCTAGGGCACATAACTGTGCATTTAGGGTTTGGTCCAAAAATGCTAGAGTTGCACGTAGGGTAGTTAGAGTAGCGCAGCTGAGAGACAGAGTAGCGCATACGGAGTTTTAGCGCATCTAGGAAACAATGTAGCGCAATTGAGAAAAACTTTAGCGCATATGGGTTTTTAGCGCATATGGGCGACATAATTGCGCATTTAGGAAATTTTCCCCAGAATGCTTGTGTGATGAAAAATGATGATTAAAATTGCTTCCTTAGTCAATAGATAGATAAATTGTAGGGCCATCATGTGGATAGGATAGAAAATGTGATAGAGAACTGATAACATTGCTTTCAAAATAGAAAACAAAGAGTAGATAGCTGATAACTTTGTGACGAACGACAAAGAGTAAACTGAATGATTGAGTGATGTGAGTTTGATAACTTTGCTTCTCGTGATTTAAAAATAAAGAGTAGATGTGTGATAAATTTGCATTCTGCGATAGAAAACAAATAGTAAAAATGGAATAAAAATTTGCATTCATGTTTGAAATACAAATAGAAAATTATATGTGTGTTGATAAATTTGCTTTCCTGAAAAGAAAAACAAATAGTAAATGATTATAGAGTAGACTGATTTGACATACTGATAGATTGATGTAGCTCCTAATATGGGTCATTGATATGTTATGTTGGGTAGATAGATCATGTGATATGGGTCTGATTTGATGGATTTGTTGTGATGGTTGAACAAAATAGGAGGCTTTCAAAAGCCTCCAGATCAGAGAGCGGTTCCCATTATGTTGGGAACGGATAGGAGAGCTGACTCCTACAGAGTTACAGGTGATAGCAGACTATGGATTGGGACCATTGTTGACCATGCCGCAAGGCATTCGCGCCAACAGGGGGCTATTGACGGCCTTGGTCGAGAGATGGCATTCTGAGCATAACACTTTTCACCTGTCGACGGGTGAGATGAGTGTGACGCCAGAGGATGTGTATCAGATTCTGGGGATTCCGGTTGTTGGTACCCTTGTGGTTTATGACCACAAGGAGATTGGTGGGACCGAGGCGTTGCAACAGATATGTGGCGATCCTGGTATATATGGTTACTGGATAGACTGGGATGATTTCAGTAGGTATCCTACTCTGGTAGCGGTGTTGGCTGCATTTGTCAGAGGTTTCCTTGGACCAGACCATCGGTCCAAGGGATTCACCGTGGATTGGGGGAGGATGCTGGAGTGGATGATCACTCAGCCACAAAGATTTTCCTGGGGTAGCTGTGTCCTAGCGGACATGTACCATGATCTACATTGGATTGTGTACAGAGGATCGATGAGCCTGGCGAGTGGAGTTACATTGTTACAGATCTGGGCGTGGGAGCACATTGCTGTCACGAGACCACTTTGCACTAGAGCGAGACCAGCAGGGAGTCCGTATGTGTATGCATATTCTGGCGCAGTTGTCCAGCAGAGGCTGGGCAAGGTAGAGTACTAGCAGCGAGTTTTGGATGATGTTGATGCGGTGATATGGAGGCCCTACACAGACTACGAGGCATGGGTGACCAATCACCTAGATATGCCGTTTGTTTTTTGACCACGATATCTAATAGGGCAGATGCCCTTTTTTATTGAGAGGTTTATGGCACTACGTATTCTGAGGCAGTTTGGATTCACTCAGGGGATGCCCCAGGGCATTGCTCATTATGGGCGGCACAAGGGGGATGTAGGATGGGGGCCATGCATTCCATACTAGGTGGCATATACAGAGTACTCCTCATTATAGCCCTAGGTATGGGCGAACAGGCCAGAGGTATTAGATGCAAGGATGACAGATGACTATGCCCAGTATTTTCATACACATCCGTTTCCACAGTTCACAGTGCCAGATGAGGCACGAGCGATCAGAGTAGCACCATAGCCAGGATCAGGGATACAGGGAGGTGTGGCCGGTGGGGAGCAGGCTATGGGTGGAGGGGAGCAGGCTATGGGTGGAGGAGAGGAGGAGGAGGGAGAGGAGAGTGAGGAGAGTGGAGATGGGGAGGAGGAGGATAGCTCAGATGATGGAGATGATGGGGATGAGCAGAGGCAGCAGAGACTAGACAGCCTAGGTAGAGTACTGATTCCTCGGCGGACCAGATCCGGAGGTAGGCCTCAGACAGTGATTAGGGTGACATCCTCATCTTAGCAGGCACAGATAAATGCTTTGCAGGGTCAGGTGCAGACCTTTCAGGGGCAGCAGGCACAGCTACAGAGTCAGTTAGTGCAGGCTCAGAGCATGATAGTGTAGTTATACGCACAGCTTGCATAGGCCCAGACACAGGCACAGGCACAGGTACAGGCACAGGCACAGGCACAGGTACCTGCCCTGGATTCCTAGGTGTCACAGTTGATAGCAGAGAGGGATGCCCTTAGACGGCGAGCACTGGAGGCCGAGGGTGTAGCACAAAGGCTGATGGGTACCGTAGAGAGTACCTCCTTACAAGAGGCCATTGCAGAAGGGTTCGAGGCTGCCAGGGAGGCCGAGTACTATAGAGTTTGATATGAGGAGTTATGCCCTCCTGAGTGGTGAGAGCCATATCCCAGATCTCACAGTAGGATGAGGACTCGATCCCAGACGTCGACACATGGTAGAGAGGTTACAGGGCCTCGACAAGATCCTGATGCAGGTACAAGTGGCAGGCCACCTCCTTCCGGACCAGCTCCTTCAGGGGCATCCACCAGTTAGCCATTTGGGGCTGATTTGTTATGTATATTGAGTTTTGATCATGTCTTATGTATGATGTTCTGACCTTGTTAGCTTCATTGGACATTTGGACATTTGTATTATTTTGATGAGCGATGATATGCAGCGGCGATGTTTCTGATGATGTTATGTTTATGCATTTGTAATATGATATGGATGTTATTTATATGCATTTATGATATGAGATGGATTTTGATATGTTTTTATTATTTTTGCGGACTAATCATTATGATGCAAGATGGTGTAGTAATTATGCAATGATTTTGTGGTGATGTATGTATATATGTGAGATGTTAATTTATTTTTGAATTTTGCAATGTATGCAATGCATCGTGACATGATAGATAATGAATGTGGTATGAATAATGATGAAAAGATAAATGATATGTAAAATGGTAATATGATGATAATAAAATGATGATAAAATGATAAATGCAAATGGTAATGAAACGGTATGAGATAATAAAATGATAAATGAATGATAAAATGATAAATGATAATGGTAGTGAAATGATATGAGATGATAAAATGATAAAATGATGAAATGATAAATGGTAAAATGACAAATGATAATGGTAAATGAAATGATATGCGATGATGAAAATGATTAAAAATGATGAAATGATAAATGGTAAAATGATAAATGATAGTGGTAAATGATATGCGATGATGAAAATGATAAAATGATGAAATGATAAATGGTAACATGATAAATGATAATGGTAAATGAAATGATATGTGATGATAAAATGATTAAATGATGAAATGATAAATGGTAACATGATAAATGATAATGGTAAATGATATGCGATGATAAAATGATTAAATGATGAAATGATAAATGGTAAATGAAAGTGATGGAATGATAATGAATATTGAATGATATGGTAATGATAAAGATGATGAATGTATGAGGATAAATGTTAATGATAAAATGAATGACATGATAATAATAATGATGAGGATAATAATGAAATGAATAAGGAAAAGGTGATAATGACAATGATGAAAGGAAATGATTAAACGGTTTTAATAAAAATGATAATGATACAATGATAATGATATATGAGAAGGATGATGATAATGAGAATGATAATAAATGATATGGGAATGATAAAGATAAATATGATAAAATGAATGATAAAATGAGAATGAATGATGAAATGATAAATGAACCATGAATGGATGCAATGAATCAAATGTCCAAATGTCCTCCACAAAGACTCAACTATAGGACAACCGTTAATGCGTTCATTCAGCCTTGCAAAATACTGATGTGAATCCAATATGCAGATATATGCAATGATCTAATGAATATGCAACTATATATAACTAACCAGTTTGTTGAGCCTGTTTAGAAGCCTTCTTGAATCATCATAGAACGTTTTGAAATGTTGGAAGTATGTACAAGCATCAGAGGGGAAATTAGCGCCAATGATGACCAGAGTACAACTTTCATGAATTTTGATATAGCAAGCGAACACAAGCATCGAGGTATAATTGAATCGAGATGACTTGAGCATTTCTTGCATAAACAGACAAAGATTAACCACCGTTCTGATGCAAATGTGGAACTGTCATCGATGATATCACTTTGATCATCATGTCCTGTGACATATTTGCATCAGATTGATTGTTAACCTCAAGACAGCAGACAAAGAAAAATCATTCTCGTTCCTTGCCACTCTAGTTCAGTACATCATTGAGTGTGCTCCAGAGTAATGATATTGAAAATCAAACAACTTTTGGTCAAACATGTAATACTGTTATTTCATACATTATTCAGATATTTGGATCATCCAATAGACAATGATATGATATCTTGCTGAAAAGTGTGTCATGATCGGATAAAGTTGTTGTATGAGTTTGTTGTTTGTTTGCATGCTCAGATTCTATGTCATGGTCTAGCTGTTTTGGTATGCTCTGAAAGTTAAGTGCCCCCAGTTGAGTTTTTGCCCCATTTATTGACACAACTTGCGGAAAGGAATATGTACAAACGATCAAGCCATGGTAAGACGTTTTAACCCTCTAGGTAGATGGCGGCAGGATGATGCGATTAATGACCCTAAGATGTGAAAAAGATGCAAAAAAAGGGAAGCTTTGAAAAGACAAAGTGCAAAATAGGAACTAATAGATGGAAAGGTACGGATAGCGTCTGTTTGCCAGATTTTCACTATCAGTATTTATTACATTTTTCTGATTTCTTTTTGATTTTTTTTTTGTATTTTTCTGTCAATAGACTGCCATGTTTGCCAGGTTTTCACCCTATGACATTGTTTTTGATTTTGTTTTTTTTTTTTTGTATTTCTTCAGGATTTTTTCTGCTGTTTTTGAATTTCTTCAGGACTTTTTTTGCTTTTTTTGGATTTCTTTAGGACTTTTTCTACTGTTTTTGGATTTCTTCAGGACTTTTTTTTACTTAAACATAATATTTCTTAAGATGCATACTGTTGATGGGTTCATCAAACAGGTCTCCTTCTGGCATTGATAACTTGTATGCTCTCGAGCCGTAGATTGCAATAACCACGTAAGGGCCTAGCCAATTTGATTCAAATTTTCCTTTCTTTTCTCAGTCTTGTTGATTTCGTGGGTTCTCTTTCAGAACTAGATCTCCCACCTAGAAGGTACATGGCTGTACTTTGTGATTATAGCTGCGAGACATCATCTATTGGTATGCCTTCAAATGGTCAGCTGCACCTTGTCACTTTTCATCTAGAAGTTCTAACTCTTGTAGTCGGGAAACTCTGTATTCCTCCTCTATTATGAGACCTTTTAGTGATACTCTTAATGAAGGTATTTCTACCTCTAAAGGCAATATGGCTTCTGCTCCATAGACAAGGGAAAAAGGTGTTGCTCCTGTTGACGTTCAGACACTAGTTCTGTAAGCCCACAAGGCAGGATTGAGTTGAATATGCCAATCCTTCCCTGAGTCATTGATAGTCTTCTTCAAAATCTTTAGTATAGTTTTGTTTGAGGCCTCTGCTTGGCCATTCCCCTGTGGATAATAAGGCGTGGAATATCTGTGCTAAATATGGAATCTTTCACAAAGGTCATCGACATCTTGATTCTTGAAAGGATGACCATTATCCGTAATAATGGCATTAGGAATACCATATCAACAAATAATGTAGTTGAGTATGAAGGATGAAATCTATTTTCCAGTGACTTTAGAGAGAGGTACTGCCTCAATCCACTTAGTGAAATATTCAGTTGCTGTGATAATGAATTTATGCCCATTTGAAGAAGAAGGATGAATTTTTCCCACTAGATCTAACCCCCATTGAGAGAATGGCCAGATTGGTGTGAATGAGTGAAGTTCTTGTGTAGGAGCATGAATAAGATTCCCATGAATCTAACATTTTGAGCATGTTTTAACAAAAGTGAATGATTCCCTCTCCATTGTAGGCCAATAATAACCCATTCTAATCAATTTCTTGGATAAGGTTAGTCCACTCGAATGAGTACCACAAATGCCCCCATGAACTTCTTATAAAGCTTTGTCAAATTCGTCACATTCAAGACATCAATGTAAAGTACCATCAAGACCACGGCGATAAAGGGTATCAGTGATAAGGGTATATTGAGAAGATTGTCGAATAAAGTTACGTTTTTGGTTGCGGGATAAATCAGGTGGTAAAATGTCATCTTTTAGGTAGGTATAAATTTTACCATACCAGGGTGAATCGGATCCTACCAAGTGGCAGATAATTTGGCTTTCAGGTGTGTCATAGGCAGGTGTAAATAATTGTTCCACTAGAAATTCGTAGCAAGTCTATTGTTCTGGGAGTTGTACCAATGAGGCGATCATAGCCATAGCGTCAGCCGCTTTGTTGTCAATCCTTGGAATTTGTGTGAACCGAATGTCCACAAAGTACTTTTTGAAGTCATCAATCATCTTCTTGTATGGCAACAACTTGTCATCTTTAGTCTGATAGTCATCATTGATTTGATTAATAACTAGTTGTGAGTCACCATAAACTTGTAGCTCGGTAATCCTCCATTCCAATGCTATTTTCAGTCTAGTGATTAGTGCTTCATATTCGGCTATGTTATTGGTGCATGGAAACATTAGCCTGTATGACCGAGGAATGGTATGTCCTTGAGGGGTGACGAAGAGAATGCTTGCCCCTGATCCATGTTGAGTAAAAGAACCATCGAAGTATAAGGACCATAACTGCTTAGAGTCTGTTGTGAAAACATCAGCGTCTAGGAACTCAATGTGTAAGGGGTGCTCTGTTTGTAGAGGAGCGTCTGCTAGTTGATCCGCAATAACTTGTCCTTTGATTGCTTTGCGATCAACATAGTGAATGTCAAACTCACTCAAAATCATGACCCATTTTTCTAACCTTCATGTTAGCGATGCTTTACTTAGTAGATACTTGAGTGGATCAATTTTTGAAACAAGATTGATTGTATGAGTTAGCATGTAATGTCAAAATTTCTGTGAAGCAAAGACTACTGCTAAACAAGCCTTTATCAATAAAAGTGTAGTTAAGCTCGTGACTTGTCAGTGTTCTGCTAATGTAATAGATTGCACGTTCTTTCCCTTCATGATATTCTTGTGCTAATAATGCCCCCAAGGATGTCTCGGTTGCAGCAATATATAGGATCAATGGTTTGTCTGGATTTGGTGGTACTAGAACTGGTGGGTTCATCAGGTACTGCTTGATTTGTTGAAATGCCATTTCACATTTTTCATCCCATCTAAAAGGAACATTCTTATGTAGGAGATGTGTGAACGGTAGACTTTTGTTGGCCAATTGTGCGATGAATCTTCTGATGGACTGCAGTCGCCCTTGTAATGACCTCAATTGACTGATGTTCTTTGGAGGAGGCATCTTCATGATTGCCTAAACTTTTGTAGGATCTACTTCAATTCCCTTTTCTGAGACAATATATGCTAACAGCTTTCTGGATGTGACCCCAAAAACACATTTCTTAGGATTTAGGCGAACTTTGAATTTCTCCAATCTGGTAAATATTTTGGACAATATTTCCAGGTGTCCTTCTCTGGTACATGATTTTGCCAATATGTCATCTACATAATCTTCCATGAATGTGTGCATCATATCATGAAAGATTGTAGTCATAGCTCTTTGATAAGTAGCCCCATCATTCTTTAAGCTGAAAGGCATGACATTCCAATAGTATGTTCCCCACAGACAAGTGAAAGCTATTTTCTCTTGGTCTTCTGGTGCAATCTTGATTTGGTTGTAACCAGAGAAACCATCCATTAATGAATACATGGCATGGCCAGCTGTCAAATCAACTATAGTTTCAATGCTTGGAAGCGGAAAGTCATCCTTTGGACAAGCTTTGTTAAGGTCTCTGAAATCAGTGCATACTCTTACACATTTGTTTGGCTTTGCTACTGGTACAATGTTGGAGATCCATTTTGCATAGGCAATTGATCTTATAAAGCCTGCATTGAGGAGTTTCTTGAGTTCTTCCTTAACCAGTAATGCTACATGAGGATTCATCTTTCTGAGTTTTTGTTTTACTGGTTTAGCTCCTGGTTTGATAGACAAATGATGCATTATGAGATTGGGATCAAGGCCTGGCATGTCTTCATATGACCAAGCAAAATTAACTTGATTTTCTTTGAGAAAGTTCATGAACTCTGGGATTTCTTTATCTGTCATTGATTCAGCTAGCTGTAAAATCCTTGGATTATCTGTAGTTGCAATATTGATTTCCTTTGTAGGCTCGATCAAGATGGGCGATCGCTCATGATAGTGCTCTGGGAGAGTGTCAAGAGTCCCATTAGTTGGTGCCTTAAAAAGGTTTTCACCATCTGATATGCTCTTTATTTTATCTTTTGTTTGATCTAGCACTGCCAGATTATGGTTTTCACCACTAGATCATTTTTCTTTATTTTTATTTTTGCAGCTAGGAGACTTGACACTCTCCTGATTAAAGACTTCATACCAAAAATTGCTAGTGGAACAATTATCGACACCTTCAGCGGAAAGGAAGTTTATGATAGCTTCGTCATTGGGAAAAATAGGTATATCAATAGATTCGGTCAGATCCCAATCAAAGAGATCAGGGTGGATTAAAGGTAACACGTCATTTGGTCATGTGAAATCGGCGATGGTTAGGGTCAAGACAGAGTTATCTGTAGGATCCGAGGTATGCGGTAGGTCAATGATGGTATTATTCTCCTGATAGTCTTGTTCGTTAAAATCCGACCCAGTATCACTAGACTCATAGTTGCGTTGTGGTTCAGATTCTTGTGGTTGGGATCCTGAACCTTCTTTAATTAAAGTGGGTGTATACTTGTGTATGATATCTACCTCTTTGTCCCTCCAAAATTCATCATTGTGGATGGTATCCCATTCATATTTAGCAGAATCTATATTAGAAGTATTTTCTATGACATTCAGGATTGATGCCAAACCTGTCTCATTCTTATCGGAACCTTCTTGCAGTGTAAAAACATTACCTTGTAATCATTTAGATGAGGTAGCATCGTAGCCTATTCCAGTTTTATCATATGCAGCAAGCCCTGGAAGATGGATAGGCTCAATTATGCCCTCTTTTCTTTTTCCCAGAGGACCATTGTCATATCCCATCTTCTGCGTGATGGAATATCCTTTCCCGTATTGATCTATTGGTAAGGTGGCATTCAGAACTGTTTCTTCTTCATCCTTATAGAGCCAATCCAGAATTGTTGTATCCTCAGGATCTCCCATGGGAAACTTTTCTTTGACAAATTGTCCATTGAACTTGGTAGTTGGCTCTGTTTGTATTTGTGCTGATGTTGATGCTACTTATATATGTTGTGTAATAGAAGGTCTGCCATATGATCGAGGAGATGTAGGTAGATTAGCGAGACAAAGGGAATATTCCCCAACTCCACTTTCCTTGAACTGCAGTTTTTTGTCAAAGCTTTTGGCTAATTGGCTGATTTGTGTATCATGCTTAGGAGAAGTATTAGCAAGTGCTTCTCGATTATTCGGAACCAAAGTATCCTGATGAGCTTTGACATTGGCACATGTTTGGGTGTTTGAATTATCAGCTGGTATAGTGATTTCTTGTCCATCATATGGAAACTTAAGACATTGATGGTAAGTGGATGGAACAGCTTGCATTTCATGGATCCACAGATGACCCAACAAGATGTTGTATGCAAGATCTCGATCTAAAACTTGACAGAAGGTGTTTTTGATAACAGGTCCCACTCTGATTGGTAGCATGATTAGACCTTTAGATGTTCTCTCCTCATCATCATAGGCTTTTATAGTAATCTTCCTTCTAGGATCAATGGAGTCTTCTACAAATCCTAATGCTTGAACTACCTTCAAGGTACATATATTTAGACCAGCCCCTCCATCTATTAGAACACATTTAACACAGAATTTATGGATCATGACCTCTAAGTATAAAGATGAATTGTGGGGATGAGTCATGGAAACATCGTCTTTGTCTAAAAATGAGAGACACGTAGGTGAGGACAAATTTCCTACCATGGCTTGAAATTGGTTCACATCCAAATCCATGGATACAGTCGTCTCAAAAAGGGATTTTTCTAAAATTTCCTTGTGTGTAGGGGAAATCTTCAGGAGTTCTAAAATGGAGATTTGAGCTGGAGTTTTTCAAAGTTGGTTAACTAAGTCATATTGATGTTGAGGGAAGGTCTCAGTGGATTTTGAAGAGGTACCCTTTAAGATAAATTTTGCTTGGGCTCTCGTTGTGACATTCACTTGTCCATTGTCTACTTTCTCTTTGATTTTTATAACATTGACTCGCTCATTGTCTGTATAGAGATGACGAATTACATTGTCATCAATTTGGTTCACATTTTTGTCAGAAAACTCTCCCTTTTGATAATTTGGTAGAGGATTTCGAAATGCTTGGTGATCTTCATTGGATTTCTATTGTCCTTCTACTGTGATAATTCCCTTGTCAATTAGATCTTGAATAGCATGTTTCAAACCTTGACAGTTGTTTGTATGATGACCTCTGCACCTATGGTAGTCACAAAAATAGGCCTCATTCCATGATGGAGGTTTTACACTAGGTTCATAATTGTGTTGTGGTGGTAACATAAGGACATTCTTTTCCATAACCTCTTTGAAAGAAGATTCTAAGGATTGTCCTAGTGGAGTGAAAGTTCTTCTATTGGAGAAGAATGGGAAGCATTGTGGTTTCGCGTTTGAGGTATTCCCTAAAGTGTTGTTGTTGTTGTTTCCCCGGTAGTTTTGGTTACTGACAATCCCCTGATTGTTGTTCGTTGAAGGGGGATGATTGTTTCCTAGATTCACGACTGAATTGACATTAATATTACGAATAGTGTTTGGGATGCTCAGAACAAATGGCCTAGTCGTGATATGATTTGCATCTACAACACCATCATTTACAATGTTTTTGTTGCGGGTCCAAAATTTAGACTGGTCTTGATTTTTGTAATGGTTAGATGAGCTAGGGTTGTCCCTATCAAGTTTTATTGTCCCTCTTTTGACCAAAGCACTTTCGATGGTGATGGCATCCTCAATCAATTTCTCAAAGGAAGGTGGAAAATGTAGATTTAAACAATAGCTCATTTCTGAGTTGAGGCTATTGATGAAAGTAATCATTTTCTCCTTTTCAGGAACATGTCGTGGGTACCTAGCGAACATTCTCCTCCATCTTTGAAGAAAGGTAGTGAAAGATTCATCGGGTTTTTGCACAACTTTGCAAAGATCAATCATGGTGATTTGGTGTTGAATGTTGTAGGCGTATTGTGTTATGAACAAATTGATCAATTCCTCAAATGTTCGAATAGGAGGTGTAATCTTAGATAACCATTCCATAGAGTTGACTCCAAGGCTTCGAGGAAATAATCGCAATAAATAGGTATCCTCATGGGAAAACTCCAATGTCATGTTTCGAAAGTCTCTGACATGGTCAATTGGGTATGATTTCCCATTATAATGATCAAATTTGGGAATTTCACAGTGTTTAGGAAATGGAATCATGTTGAGACTTCTATCAAAAGGATAAGGACATATGTCATCCAAAGTGTATTTCTTGGTTGTGGTTCCCTCTCGTAATTCTTTGATTGTTCCCTGCATTTCTTTAAACTCTTTTTAAAAAAAGGCTAAATCAGATAGGGATGGCTCTTCTTCTTTGCTTTTTAATTTCTCAGTATCAAATTCTTTAGGCAATTTAGCTCCTTGATCTGCCAAGAAAAGAAAGTACTTCTCTTTGTCACGTTGTATAATCTGTTCAAGGATCTTAAGAAATTTGGGGTTTTGTTCCGCCTCTCTAAGTTGAAGTTCTTCCTCTTGCTCATCATCACTATCTACGGGAGTTTTGTTCATGTTTTTATTCTTAAGCAACGAATTTTCCTCTCCATCAGCCATATTGTTTTCACTAAAAAGGGGATTGCGACTCACACTAAAAAGAGGACTATCACGTTCACCTTCTTCTTGAATGTTGTGTGTGGAAGTTTCTTGTTGAGATGTTTCTCCTAGCTTGTTGTGTTGAGATCTTGTAAAAATAGGCATATGTAAGAAATCCTCGGATATGATCAAAGGTTACTGAAGGATTTGATTAGGACGAGTTGAATATTCAATTGAAGGTTGTGGTATATTCTCATACTCAAGAGGTTGATTAAGATTGTGATGTTGAGACAATGCTAATCTTTGATAATAAGCTTGGGTAGCCAAAGGTTCTACAGCATAATCGTCGGTGAATCCCCTAATGTAATCTTGGTATCTATGGAGGAATGTGCGATAATGGAGCAAGACGTCTCAATTCTTATACATGAATTCTCTATGATCTAAAGTCTTTTTGTAACTTAAGTTTGTTTTGGGCTTCTTGATCCTATTGAAAACTGATTTCGTGGTGAACTTGGTTGATTTCCACTTTCTCAACATGGGAGTAAAATCTCAGAGATTCGGGTTTGTGTACAAATTTTGACAGAAACCTAAAAGTGTTATTCTATTTCCTAAATGCACTGCAGAAAAAGGTAAATGCGCTGGAGAAATAGTCAAATGCGCTTCAGAATACCTTAGATGCGCAGAAACAAAGCATATATGCGCAGCAGAATACCCTAAATGCACCGAAACAGAACACAGATGCGTCAAAATAGAGTTTAAATGCGCTGCAGTTTTTCCTAGATGCGCTAAAATAGTTTTTTTCTAAGGACAGTTTTGACCAGTTTTTAGCTAAAATTTTTCATGTTCATTTTTTAGATGATCCTTTATCTGAATTAATGTTTTTGAAAGCACAACAAACAATCTGATTTAAATTGATTCGTAACCAAGCACAGAATAAGACAAGCACAACCTAGGTTAGGCCAGGACAATATCCGCTAGACTCCACGTGGGTTTCCCCAACCGCATATCAGTAGCGTGTGAATCTAGAAGCTTGGCTGCACGGGCTCCCCCTTACAGTGCACTCTCTTCTCAGGCCAACCAAGCTTCGAACCCCCATGAAACTCCCATGGCGAGCTGATCACCTCTACTACTGACTGTGAAAGTGTGGAAGGCTTCACATCGACTAGTGCTGGACTAGCAGATAGAAGGTTTTTGGCTTTCTAAACAATGGTATTTAGTTCAGGACCCCCGTTCAAGTGGCCATACATGGGGCAAGAGATTAATCAACATTAAGGTGGCACTCCAGCCTGAAGAGGTTAAGCTCAACAGGGTTTAAGGGAGTACAACTCCATCCGTATGACACATCCGCACAAGCAACCTTAGGTTTTCCCATAATATTTACATTTATATACCGGTTGGGGGTAGCTTGGCCTTAGCTCCATTGCCGATTTGAGTCATCCCTTAAGGTGAGTACTTTTTCCCTTAAGGCAGGCCCAATTTCTAGAGTCAATAACCATTTCTCTTGCACCTAGGATCACACAAGTGCGCAAGGGGAGAGGATACTTCAATTATTAAGTCAGGGTTACACAGGGAAAAGTGGGTCTGGTTTTCTGATCACCTAGTTTGCACAGGGTGAGAGCATAATCATCTACCACTTTCAAGCACAGTCAAGAAGAGTAGAAAAGTTCATTTTAAAGGCACCAAAATCAAAAGTGATTTAATCTAAGTGAATATTTTGCTTCACAACAGACATGGGGTTCATTTTAACTACATGATAAAGGTGTGGTGGCTACCCTAGATTGATTCATTTTAAATTCAGCAAGAAAATGAAAGAAATTATGTCTGCAGAAGGCGTCAGACTCAGAATCTCGGTTACAATTCAAATGTGAAACTCTGTCCCCCAGATGCGCAGAAACAAAGACCAGATGCGCAACTCTGTTACCCAAATGCGCTAAAACAGAATAAAAATGCGCCACTCTGTTACCCAGATGTGCAAAAACATAACCTATATGCGCTATTCTAAATGCAATTTTTTTTTTAGATTTTCTTAAACATATTTAAATGCGTTAAAGAAAGTCCTATATGCGCTAACTAAATTCCTATATGCGCTGCAGAAATACACGTATGCGCCACTCTATTTCCCAGATGCACCGTAGAAATGCCCAAATGCGCTGAAAAAGTCTTCAGATGCGCCGAAATACCTACAAAATAAAAATTTCTGGATCTTCCAGATGTGCTGCCGAATGCCAGAAAACCTGCAAGGGAAATCTGCAAGAAAACCTGCAAGAAAGAAGTCTAAAATAGGGGCATAGGCCCCATGGTGGGCGCCATTTAATGTGTATGAAAATATGAGTGCGTAAACGAATTAAAATAACTGTTCAAACACACCAATAGGACATTATATCAAAGCAAAATATAAAGAGTAAAGAAGTGCAAACTCAATATCCTGCTTCCATTGTCATCCTATTGTCCTCTATCTTTAGTGTTTTTGCCGATTCTAGCTTTGTGTTCTCAGATTGTAGGCTAGGCTCAACAAACTGTCTTCCTAAAGAACGAGATTTTGATATGATGTAGATGCAAGATTAAACTATGATAATGATTTGAACTAAAAATCTTGAAATAAACATGATGCTATGATAAATGAACTCTAAATGAATTAAGTGCATGAACTCTAATTAATTGCCTATTACCAATGCTTGGATTCACACAGGTATTTATAGATTTTTTCGAATGATTTTGATTGGCTGTCTTGATTGATGGTTGTGATAATTCCTGGCAGATCGAATGGTTGAAGAAAGATGAAACTGAAGAAGAAAATAGAAGAACCCTAAAAACAAGATTTTTCTATTTTTATGAAAGAGGAAAAGAAGAGAAGATTAGAAAATCATCTTTCTTTAAAAAATAAAAGAAAGATTAAAAGCTGATAAATAATTAATTAAAAAAATCAATTATTTATTTGTGGAGGACATTCAGCTTTTCTTAATTAAATAAAATATTTAATTAAGTTTTTAAAAGCAGAAGAAAGCTTGTGATAAGAAGAGAGTTTTAATCATGTTTTTTGAAGAAAGCAGAAGATCTCATAATTGAGAAGATTGCACAATTAGGTTAAAATACCTAATTTTGATTTAGAAAGAAAGCATAAGATATTTTTAATTAAATAAGATCTATTTAATTAAATCACTTTTATGAAATTAATTAAATGAAACATTTAATTAATTAGAAGAAGAAAATTAAATAGAAGAAAAGGAGATATTTAAATTTAATTAAATCAAAAGATCTAACTTTAAATTCAAACAATGATAATTAATTTAAATTAATAGAATGTATTTATTTAAATAATTAAGTGGACATATGAAAATAATTAAATAAAATAAATTTATTTAATTATGGAAGAGAAATAAGATGAATGAACAATATAATTAAATTAATTAAATTTAATCATATGTAGAGGACTTTAGAAAAATTAATTAAATAATAAATATTTAATTAATTGCCAGGATTATAGACATGACCATTTTTATGCGTATACAACACTTTCTCACTATCTTCCTTTTCCATTCTAGGAATCAATGCATAACACATACACTCATGATTCATGCCTTCTAAAAATTTCCTTCCATCGATAAAACAAATTATAGCACTACTGTATACCTTTTCTTCGTCCCTCTTCAGGGGTTTCAACTTATGGCAGACTCCATCCTTCATCAGGGAATAAGTGTTTGCATGGCCATCATGTACAACTCGCCTATCGAACTGCCACGACATCCCCAAAAACATGTGACATGCATCCATGGGGGTAATATCACATAGTACCTCATCACAATAACTTTCGATCTTGAACTTCACCAGGCACTACTCATTGACTAAAACTTTGTGGTATTTCTGCAACCAGGCAATCCAATATTTGTCTTCACACTTGCACCTTGTGCGGAACAAATTTTTCCTCTATTCTGGCTCCTCTTTTGTCACTAGCGCTCTTCTAACCACTAGGACTTGTCCCCTTTCTGCATCATTTGAATGCTCAGATTGAGCCTCCTCATCTGCATGTGCAACCCTTCCATGACCTTTTGGCCTTCTGTTTGTCCTTCCTTGGTGTTGTGGACATTCATACGGTTGATGCCCTTCTTCACCACAATGGAAACAAGTTCCTATGAAACCACCTCTTCTGGGTCATGGCCCAGATCTTCCTTGTCCTCTACCTCTTTGATCACCATTGTTTTGATCATGAGGGTGGTAGAAGTTATCATTCTTCTGGCTTTGAATGGTACCCACATCTTCATTTTTCCTTTCATCCTCATTTTGGCTTCTAGAAGATCTTCCACTACCCCTTCCACTTTGACCTCCTCATCCTTTTTGCTTGTTGTCAAATATTTTGTTCAGTTTCTCCTCAACTTTCAAAGAAAACCGATATGCATCCTCAATGGTGGTCATTCTTACTAGGCTTAGTTCCTCTTGAATGCTCGGTCGTAACCCATTAAGATAATGAGCTACCTTCTCCTTGTTGGCCTCTGCATGGCCCATTTTGATGAACATCTTGTGAAAATATTTTGTGTATTCTTTTACAAATCTACTTCCTTACTTCAACCCTTGTAATTTCTTTAGCAGATCTAACTTGTAGTCCACTGGTATAAACTACTTCATTTTCTCACCATGCAATCCCAACTGCTGATCTTTCCTTTTCTTCTTCAATTTCTCTCCAACTAGACCTCTTTCCACCAAATATTTGCATGGCCCTTCAGCTTTGTTTTTGCAAACTTAACTCGATATGGGTCCTCTACTTCTTCATACTTGAAATACTCTTCTAGCTTGTTGATCCAGTCGATCAACTCGTCTGGGTTCAAACTTCTAGAATAATTGGGAACTTCTATTCTGGGTCTTTTTTGATCTTCAAAATGGCCCTTATCAACCACATCTGATCTTGATCAATCGCTTCTTCCTCTTCTACATCTAAATCTTCCACCTCTTCTTCATCCTCACTTTCTCCTCTCCTTCCCGGGTTTAACCCTCCTCTCATTTGTTCCTGCAATATATGAATTTGTCTCTGGAAGGCTCTGAAACCTTCAATTGCCAATGGATCTCTTCCACTAGCATTTTTGCCACCTCTACCACCTTTGGCAACACCACACCTACCAGGTATCACTCTTGGAGGCATCCTGAAGATCCTGAACCCACAACCACAGTCCTGGTGCAAACTGCCTCATGATCAACGATTTATCCACATGCTCAAGAAAACCCGCTCTAATACCACTTGACAAAGGAGCTAACTCGAGACACAAAAAATGATGCAAACAACCAGAGAAATTTTATTATTGTTCAGAAAGGAAAATATTACATGTAGAGGATCCCAAATCCTTGAGCTCTGCGATACATGCAAGCTACAATAGTTTCAAAAAATTACAGAAATTACAGAAATTCCCCTTTTCGCAGCATGAGAACTCTTTTTCCCCAAAAAGCTCCCCAAAAATCAAAAACTAGCCCATAAATAGCCCCTTTTCGGTTTGGAGCCAAAAAAAAAAATTCAAGATATAATATTTGGCAATTTGGTGCCAAAAGTTACAATTTAAAATTCAAAAATTGAGTCCTATTCGAAAATTGGCAATTTTTCAAAAATCGGCCAAATTTCGAAAGCCATAACTTTTGATCTGGGACTCCATTTTTTGAACCATTTGCACCATTGGAAAGGTCTAGGAGTGAAGAACACGCTAAGAACTAGCTCTATTGATGTCAACGATTTCTAGGCCCCTACGAGACCATTTAGTGCCTCAAACTGGACTCGAAAGGTTTTTCAGGGCAAAAAAGAAGAAACTGAAACTTGAATAACTTTCAAACCATGAATGATCTTCACCTGATTCTTTCGCCAAAGTGCTTATTTTTCTGTCTTGAACCTTCCCATAAATTTTTGTCTTCCCACGCCTTCAAATTTACACCTGCTAAAAATAGCAGTTGAGCAGAAAAAGCAAAAGAGTAGTTCTGAAAGTTGGGAACTCTTATTCGACGAAAAGGGTATCTAGAAATGAAAAAACATCTAGGAAAAGAAAACAAAAGGAACATAAATGGAAAGCATATTTTTCCATGATGCAATATTTCCCTCACACCACTGGATTCTCTTGCATCAGATAAAGACACAAATCAACACCTTTATGATAGGTGTCATTATTTCATCAGCTTGCAAATTTTAACTAAATTTAAAAAATAAGCATGTGACAAAATAATCTTGCATGATAAAACACAATCTTAATGCCTGAGTCTAGTGTGGAAATTGGTGGGGTGAAAAATTTCAAGGTGTGGAAAAGGAACTTAAGTGACTTAATAAAGCATGAGAATTTTAATGAGAGAATAAGTCACTAGAAAAAAGGGGCTAGTTAATGCATGAACATAAGGACTTAGTTAAGGAACTTAAAAAATTGGGAATTTGCTTACGAAGTCATGTTAAAATTAAATTATAAAGTAATAGACCTAGGGAATAGGCAATAAGGTTTTAATATTTAGGGTTTAAAATATAGAAATTTCATGGAAGAAACCATAGGACATTGATATTTCCTAACAGTCTCAAAGTACTCTTTCCCTAAAACTTCTTCCCAATTATCTATATCTTGCTCTTGTCTATGCTTTTATTTATTTTTTGGTAGCTATTCAACTTATATTCTTATTGTTTTATAGGGAATAGTAGATGGGCCTTGGTATGGGGATTGTGACTCTTCATAACATCATTTTATCTTTGGTGATATGTTTTTATTTGCGAGTGACATTCTATTTTTTGTTATCAAGTATTTCCCAAATTAAACAAGGCTTTGTTCTCTTGTTATATTTCTTCTCTCCTTAATTTTCTCATGCTCTTATTAACTAATAATTCCAAGATTTTTCCTCAAATAATAATGTTTTCTCTAGGGTTGATTGTGATATTAGATAAAGTTGATCTTGTAGATGGTATCCTAGTTAATTGTGGTAGTGTCAAAGCCCTTTTACTTGTCAAGTCATCTACCAATTGAAGGGCACACAATCTACTAAGAGGGGGGGAATTAGTAAATCTAATCAATTTCAAAATTCTCAACTTCAACACAAAATGTCAGACCATGCAACTTGAATCTTCACTCCTACTAACCACATATGAATTTAGAACATGAAGCATAAAGCACATAAGAGAATACTATATATAAGTGGAAACCTAAGATGGGAAAAACCATAGTGATAATAGATTCTTGGACCTACTATGCAAATTTGAACTCATAATGTATAAAATATACAAGTTAATTTTACACACTGAAGTAGGCACCAACCTACTAGAGACACCAGTCCCTTATTGTGTTTGTAGGAACCAACCTACTGGAGACAACAATCCTCGATTGAATTAGTACAATAGGTAGAACACCAATCTTACCAGATTAGAAGTATAAAGATTTGCATATCTTCAAAGTAACACAACACATGTCAAATTCATAACTAACACTATTTATCACTACATATTCAATCTTCGAGTATTGGTGCACACATAGAAATGCAACTCCTTTTATCTTCACCACCTTCTCTTCAATTTGCACCATCAAACAACTATTCTTCACATAGGTGTAATTCTAATTCATGTGGACACACACACACTCTCCAACAATGTACCTGAACATTTGAAATATATACATGAAATTACATTAACACTCTTCTATATCGACCAAGGATCCATAAATAGCTAGGATGACATAAGGTGGACCTAAATTTCAAATTACATGAAATGTATAAAAGGTCGGTCCAAAAAAAATTTCATTGCTGCCAAAAGAACATGATATTGTGTGACACCATAGAAACCTTAAGCAAGTCCTATCTTAACTCCACACATAATATTTAAATTATGCACACTAATAGCCATTATAGCACATGCCTTGAACACCAATTGATTGGTAGACAAACATAGAGAGGCTTCTATCATTAGAATATTTTCACATACTAAACATATCCTTTAGAAAATATAGAATATAATAGAACTAGTGTAGGCATACTCTCCTTTGGAACCATAGAGTAAAAATGTATTTCTAAAAGAAATGCAGACCATAATTGTATTGCTAGAAAAATATCTTTGCCTTGAGAACTCAACTAAAATATTTTGGTATAGACTTTTAGGCCACCACTGTCATAAAGAATAGATGCAAGCATGATATTACAAACATACAGTAGTTAAAAAACACTCCTCAAAACTAATAATATATAAATTTCTTTATTTTGCATCCTAACTAAAATTACCAACACTCATCAAACTGAACTTCTAACATACATCGTGCATCAATAAATCTTCTGTGACTCAAAATGATAAGTTTAAGGGAATACAATAATAATACAAGTACCATTATCAACTTAGCCTTACATAGAAAACTCTTTTGACATAAGAATTATTACTACATCAATGACAACCTATGTTCAACAATCTCCCCTTTTTCATTGATGGAAAAGGGAAAAAATTTGGGCCACCAAACCAACTGGCTACACACAAAGATATTTCCCCCCCTTGGAAGATATAGCATTTTGAGTTCCACTTCTCCCCCTTTGACATCAATGGAAAAGGTCAACATTCTCCCCCTTTGTATCTAATTTCTCCTCCTTTCTATATTTCTAGTAGTTTACGCAATCCAAAAGCTTGTTTCTCTGATAGATTCCCCCTAAGTCCATGCTTCACTTCTTTTGAAAATACTCTACAAGACCACCTAGTCTACTTGTCATAGGGAGACCAAGCTCCTCCTCAACTTGCATTTCCTCTTGATTCAAGAGGAGGGAGCAATAACTTCCAACTTATGTTGGAGAAACTAAATGTCTCCTTAGCAAGTGGTTTTTTTAATATATCTACTACTTGCTCCTTTGTCTCAACATACACCAACATCACCTATTTTTCAACAACCTTATACCTTAGAAAATGATACTTGATTGCATTATGTTTGTTCTTCATGAAATAGGAAATAAAGCCTCATTCAAAAACTCACAACATACAATGCAACTCATAAAATATTTTAAATAAGACCAAAATTTTGCAAATAGAGCCTTCAACTTCTCATTCAAACTCTCATGTTTTACATAGAAATCAATTCCAAACTGAAATTACATTTTTTCAGCCATATGGGCTGATGCAAACCATCTAAAATCTGATGTAAATTAGAAAAACAAAACAAAAATCAAATATAAGTTGATTTTCTTCAACTCAACTTCCTTTACAAGATCTAGCTCTTGTAACCTGCAAACTGTCATGTGTAACCTTGCTGCAATAAAACCTATGTAACCCCATCTATATGTTGTTGCAACTTCATCTTAATTCCTACAAATTCATGCTTTTTTTGTCTTCTCTCCAATGGATACACCCCAAGTCTTCCTCTTCAAATTTTTGGCATCAAGATCCCCCCAAAATTGCTAAAAATCAAGCCTTTTCAAGAAACACCTCCATCATTTTCTTGTAACTCCCAAATGCTATGCCCAATACTAGAAGATGCTCAGTCAATGCAATAATGAAAATATTAAATGGTAGAAGCATCTTTGAACCCACTTTTGAATATTTCTAATTCAAGATGACAAATTGATTTTTCCACTCCACTCCACTAGACCCCAAAATAGAAAAACTTGTAATCACAATCTTAGGCACCCAAATTTTTGAATGCTTTTATGAGGCGAAATAAAAGAATTCATAAAACCTTGTAACCTCCCAAAAATTCACACCTAGTTCTTTTTTTTTTTTTTTCAAAATTTCCAAGTCACCTCCACCATTATCTCCCACTCAAAATTTGCAATATAGAATAAGACTAATAATTTAATAAAAATTATTTAAGCCTTAATATTGCATTTTATTCACATAATAATATTATTCCACAAAACTAAAATAATAAAATAAAATAATCCTTTTTTTCTTTTGGTTGATGTTGATTTCTCTTACACCCCAGGATACTCGTGCATCAGTTCTTGAATGCATTTATGGAACTAGTGTTATCACAAAGAATAGAGATGAGTTCATAGAACTCAATCTTCATCTCCTTCAAATTATGCTTGGTGTAGGAGCACTTGTTTGATTTCTTGCCTCCATGAGGCCATTTGTAAATAGTTTCTCTATTTTGTGTATTGGATCTTATAATAAGATTTATCAAACTATTTTAGAGCTGTTTGAGTCTTAGGAAGTCATATTTTAAGTCATTTGTCAAATACTGTTTAAAGTTGTTCCATATTGTAAAAATTGTCATAAGTGCAAATGTGGAAGATGAAAGGTCGTGGGAGTCTAGGTTGTTGACAGGAAGTTAAAAAGTAGTTGGAATATGTTGAGTCATGTTGTATTGCCTTTAAAAATTCTTTGGAATCATTTGAGAACTCATGGGTGATTGTAGGAGTGCAATTGAATGAATAAAATCACCATTTTATAGAATTTTCTACATAAATTTTTTGAGTTCCTAGTGTTGTATGGTCTATATGGACTAAGAAACATGCAAAATTGATTGTAAATGTTGATGCTATAAATCACCTTCCATTTGTCACAAGTTTCATGCATTTTGGTTATTCTTTGAGCAAGATATTAATATTTTTGTGAAGGCAATCCCAAAACCTATTAGGGTAAGCAACAAGGTAATTAAATTGGATTTCTCTTCATTTATTTGGTGAAACCTCTTGTTTCTTTGTGAGATTAGTCTTACATGAATATTATTTCATATTCAAATTGAATTGAATCAAATACAAAATTGAAGGCTTGTAAGGTTGAAGATTGACTAAAAAAATTTAGTGTACAATCTGTAGCAGAGTTTCAAGAAGGATTAACCTTGGGGTTTATTAAAATATTCATGATAATGGACATCTAATGAAACTTTAAGCTTTTATAAATCAATACTGATGTATTCCAAACAATGGTTAGGAGCAATTATGGTAGAATGTTCATATTCAATAAGCCCTAAAGGAATGAAACGTAATTAGCCCTGTTTTGAACACTATCAGACCTAGATTGATCACTACCTTGCAAAGGAACACAATGTATTTTTGATATGTTTTAGAAGACATGAAGGGGTATCTAAAACACTGAACATAGTTCTAAAAGGTGGTTTGTATTGTAAGTTGTGTCTGACAGTTGCAAGATTGAGTACTACTAGGATTACAAAGGATTAATGAAGGAATCACAACCAAAACATGAAAACAACATTCTTGGGGTTTTTAAGGAGTTGATACATGTTGTTTCAAACTTAACAAAGAGGTCCTTAGTGTTGGTTTAGTCATTTAGGTTTGGAAAGGTGAAGTTAAGGTTGTGGCTTAAGAGTGTCATTGAAGCATATTCATGACAGTCATAATAAAATGAATCATTTGAAAGGACAGGCTTTGTAAAGAGTTTAGTCTATTTAGTTTAACTCATATGAAGATGTCTCATACATAGAACTAATTGATTGTGCCTCAAAGTTTCAAGTTTGTGCTTATGATCAAAGGTGTCATTGTATACATTAGAAGTCAATTGGAGAAAAAGGACCATTAGTTACTGGTTTGTTGGCTTAAATTGATGTTTTTATGTTTCCTACGATAGTTGAAGGTTGGTACAAGATTGGGACTCTAATTAGGGTGTGATATTGATGTTTTGATGGCTTATTTTCCTTAAGGAGTGAATAAGTGAATGGAAGTTGAATAAACAAACAAGAATTGTTGTGAGTTTGTCTAATGAGACTGAGATAGTTTTTTTTCTTCCTCTGTACTTGCATTAGATTGGTATCAGAGCTCAGATGGTCTGGGATGGTAAGTTGGTTTGTGGTTTTTGGTTTTGTGTTGTGTTGTGGATGGTTGCAGGTTGAGTAGATAACCTGGTTGCTGCCAAGAGAAGGCAGAGAAAGTTGAGAGAATTTGAAGCAAGAAGAAGCTTACTTGAGAGTAGAGAACAAGATGGAAGTGTTAAGAAGGTATTTGTAGGTAGAGGAAGAAAGGAAGATACAAGAAATGATTAACAAAGAGATAATTGAGTTAAAGCAAGAGATGAGGAGAGGGGAAGCATAGTTGAATGATTTTTATGCAGAGTCCATGATTAAGATGGAATAGTTGTATAGACAAGTAACAAGTTGGAACTTGATAGTTAAGAAGAAGGTAACTATATGGCCTATTCAAAGGCTAATGAAAATGAGAGCAACTGAACCTGATGTGAAGACAAAAGAACCATTAATGGGAGAAGGTAATGAACAAGCAAAGGTGGATGAAGAAGATAATTTTGGAAATTTTTTGCAATAATTGAAGAAGAATGGGATAGTGAGGTTGGTAATGGGAAGGTCTAACAAGAGGAAGATGAACTCATAAAGGTAGAAGAAGGAAAGGACATTAAGGTTGCAAGTGAATTTATTTTGGAGGGAAATGATATTGAGTTGGTGTCAAGATTGGATAATTTGGTCATGGGTGAAGAGGAGTTTGAAGTACAAGAAGATAAGGAGGAGACCTCAAGGTCTCAATATTTTGTTTCTAATATTTCTTTGAACTATGTATGTGCAGTTCATGAAGGACAAGGAAAGGTGTATGATGATATGATGGAGTTTTGGAACCTCCAAGTTGCAAGGATGATTGATAGGAGAAGGCATAAGAAGAAGAAAAGGAAGGAAGGACCAAAGAAGGTTGAAAATACAAAGGAAAAATTGCAAAGGAATTGGAAGATCAGGAAGAAGACAATTCAAAGGGGCTTGAATTCTTTTCCCCCTAGGAGTTTGGTGCAGGAGCACCCGTTTGATTTCTTGCCTCCATGGGGCCATTTGTAAATAGTTGCTCTATTTTGTGTATTGGGTCTTATAATAAGGTTTATAAAACTATTTTAGAGGTGTTTGAGTCTTAGGAAGTCATATTTTAAGTCATTTGTCAAATAATGTTTAAAGTTGTTCCATATTGTAAAAATTGTCATAAGTGCAAATGTGGAAGATGAAAGGTCATGGGAGTCCAGGTCATTGATAAGAAGTTAAAAAGTAGTTGGAATATGTTGAGACATGTTGTATTGCCTTTAAAAAGGCTTTGGAATCATTTGAGAACTCATGGGTGCTTATAGGAGTGCAATTGAATGAATAAAATCATTGTTTTAGGGCATTTGCTACATAAATTTTCTGAGTTCTTGGTGTTGTACAGTTTGTACAGACTGAGAAATGTGCAAAATTGATTGTAAATGTTGATGCTATCAATCACCTTCCATTTGGCACAATTTTCATGCATTTTGGTTATTCTTTGAGCAAGATATTGAGATTTTTGTGAAGGTAGTCCCAAAACCTGTTAGGGTAAACAAGGTAATTAAATTGGATTTCTCTTCATTTATTTGGTGAAACCTCTTGGTTCTTTGTGAGATTAGTCTTACATGAATTTTATTTCATATTCAAATGGAATTTAATCAAATACACAAGGTTGAAGGCTTGTAAGGTTAAATATTGACTAGAATTTCTAAGTGTATAGTCTGTAGTAGAGTTT
The DNA here is from genome assembly GCA_007258455.2 of Sequoia sempervirens. Lineage (NCBI taxonomy): Eukaryota > Viridiplantae > Streptophyta > Pinopsida > Cupressales > Cupressaceae > Sequoia > Sequoia sempervirens. The sequence goes on along the minus strand of VDFB02006003.1, from coordinate 4,808 downwards.
CAAGAAGGATTAACCTTGTGGTTTATTAAAATATTCATGATAATGGACATCTACTAAACCTTTAATCTTTTATAAATCAATACTAATGTGTTCCAAACACTGGTTAGAATAAATTGATGGTAGAATGTTCATATTCAATAAGCCCTAAAGGAATGAAACCTAATTAGCCCTATTTTGAATGCTATCAAACCTAGTTTGATCACTACCTTGCAAAGGAACACGTAATGTATTTTTGATATGTTTTAGAAGACATGAAGGGGTATCTAAAACATTGAATATAGTTCTAAAAGGTGGTCTATATTGTAAGTTGTGTTTGATAGTTGGAAGACTAAGTACTACTAGGAATACAAAGGGTTACTTAAGGAATCACAACCAAAACATGAAAACAATGTTCTTGGGGTTTGTAAGGAGTTGATACATGTTTAAAACTTAACAAAGAGGTCCTTAGTTTTGGTTTAGTCATTTGGGTTTGGAAAGGTGAAGTTAAGGCTATGGCTTAAGAGTGCCATTGAAGCATATTCAGGACAGTCATAATAAAATGAATCATTTGAAAGGGAAGGATTTGTAAAGAGTTTAGTCTATTTATTTTAACTCATATGAAGGTGTCTCAAACATAGAACTGATTGATTGTGCCTCAAATTTTCAAGTTTGTGTTTATTATCAATGGTGTCATTGTATACATTAGAATTCAATTAGAGAAGGGTCATTAGATACTGGTTTGTTGGCTTAAACTGATGTTTTTATGTTTCCTAAGATAGTTGAAGGTTGGTACAAGATTGGGACTATAATTAGGGTGTGATGTTGATGTTTTGATGGCTTATGTGCCTTGAGGAGTGAATAAGTGAATGAAAGTTGAATAAACAAACAAGAATTTTTGTGAGTTTGTCTAATGAGACTGAGATTGTTTGTTTTCTTCCTTTGTACTTGCATTAATGCTTCATCCACAATACCAAAGTGCAATATGATGTTGCAACAATATTGTGAACTTAAAAAGTCCTAATTGATACTATGCATCTCATTCTGATTAACTAACACCATTTCTTCCTAAATCACCTCAAACTAACCAATTAATTAAAAAACCAACATTATTTAGTTAAAATCAATAATTTCTACTATCCATCCAATAATTAAATTAATTATATTAATTCACCCTTCTTCTAACTAATGTTCATCATATTTAATTAAATCAAATCATTTAATTAAATCCCTCTAAGTTCTCTCATTTGATTAAATAAATCTTGAATCAAATGCCACAATCCCCTAACCCATTCAAATTAATTAATCCTAAATCACTTTCTAATCAACATTAACAAATCCTCTAGCTTTTAACTCCTCAAGATTTAAATCAACCCATGTTCAACTAACTAGGTTGGACATGAAAATAATTTCTATTAATTATCTAATTCCTCAATTTATCCTCACAATGGCATATTCCAAGGAATATCCTCTCAACCACCTCTCCATTCAATTTCCCTACAAAGGTTTCATAAAGCCTCTTACACATTCATTAACTTCTCTTACATCCTCATTAACTTCTCTTACATGATTTCAAATCTCAACCACATTCATTCAATTCTTCTTACAACCTTTCAAATCCTTAACCATTTTCATTTATTCCTCTTATATCCTCTTTACTTAACACATTCCCCAAAATTTTCTCCACTCTCATCCAATAGAATTATGACAAGTGTCACATTCTCATTGGATCACTTTTTATCCCACATTCACCATTTTCTCTCATTTCTCAACCCTTGATTTCTATAAATAGAAGCCTTCTCTTCACAATATCGATCCACAACTTCAAGCATTCTTATTATAGGTATTTCAATTCATAGCATTTCATCATTTTCATCATTTTAGCTAAGTTTTATCATCATTTGGAGTCAACTCATGGACTTTGGATCATCAAAATCAAAAAATCCTATCAAAGGGATTGGGAAAATAGTTCTTTCCACATCAAAGGGGCACCATTCCCCCTATGGGATGAAGGTTTAGCTATTTCAATTTGACTGCATGCTATCTTTGGTTTATTATGCTCTCATTTTCATGTTTTCTTCTTGATTTAGCTAAGACTTTCATATGGAATTCTAGATTTGGATTTTTAACATGATTAACTATTGTTTGATGTTCTTGTTCTAGATTCTTGTAGGTTTGGTGTTCACATTTTAGCACTAGAAGGAGGCAAAATCCATTTTATTTTGACAAAATTGCTTAAAAACTTCATTTTTTGCAGCTACAAGGGAGCAACACCATGTTTGTTCGATACAACGTTGCTTTTGCATGTTGTTGTCGCATCACTTTTACAAGAGTGTCACCTTTTTCCTCTTGGATTTTCTCTATTCTTTCTAATTTTTGATAGACAACTACTTATGATATTGCATCACTTTTGTTTTTGTTGCACCACATTTGTTCTCCCTATTTTTCATAGAGTGTCACCTTTGCATTTCACTAGAGCATCGCTTCTACTTTCAACACCACATTTGTTAGTTGTAGAGTGTCACCTTTGTTGCCCAACATTTCCTTTGCAAGAAAAGGAGGAAAATTGACTTGGAGACCTAAAATAATTTTTTAATGCTCATTGTAATAGCCTAGGCTTTCCAATTATATCTTTCATTAACTATTTTAGGACCAACTAGAACTACTTTGGGCTTAAAATTAACAATCAACTCAAGTTTTGTCTAAATTGGACTAAAATTCAACATTAGAAACTTACTAGACTTTGATTTTGGGCTAAAATTGAACAAGACAAACTTACATGTAGTTTGGTGCTTTAAAACGAATCCATCTTTATAGTGGGTTTAAAAAGAACTTGTGTTTTCCTTATTTTGTGATATTTTCCAATTTCTATCATTTGAATTTGTATGCACTTCTTTCGCACCACTCAACGATCTTGAGAATCAAAAGCATTCTTTTGACATTGGTTGTCTAAAACCACCCACACATTTCAATTTGGATCTAAAATTGAACTCTCATTCTAGTGTGAAGGAAAGGCATTGCACATGTTCCCTCCTAGCGCTTTACACAATCTAGGCAATCAAACTACAAATTTACTTCTCTATTGTTTATATTTAGAGGCCTTGCCTCCCCACTTCAAAAGGACAAAATTAACCAAGAGGTAATAGGCTAAATCCAAGCTCTTCCTAACCGCTATATAAATGTGTGGTTGCAACAAAAAATTGCAATCAATGGGAAGTGGTATGTGATAGCTCCCCCCTAATATATTTATGTTACATAAATCCCTTGTTCTAAGGGTTGGGAGACCTCTTGAGGGAGTTTATCATAGTATCCCCTGAAATGGATGTCCTTACTACAACCTTGTTGGCATATGGCTTCTAGTGTTGTCATTGATGGCAACCTAAGTCATTATTTTGGTCTGTAGATCAAGATTTGTTCATACTGGTAGGTAGAGTAAGAAAATAGAGTTTTACTAGAAGTAAGAATGAAGAACAAGGTATCTGGTTAGTATGTCGATCTATATGCTTCACCAGATTATCTTTTTGAGTTGTGGATCTTAGAGAAATTTTTTAAGCATCTATATTATCTTATTGCTAAGTTTTGTGATGTTGCATTAATTGGTGTACGAAATAGGAGATCTGATAGGATGATTCTCTGCTTATTAACTCATGGTCGCCGACTTAGTGAATATGGCAGGTCACAGCTATTCAAGGTATAATTAATTAAGGTATTCTTGTGTTGGAATTTTTTTTTGGGTCCTAGCCATGGTTTGGCCAAATTATATGGGTGCACATCAAAGATTATTCATGATCTGAGCCGACATTTGAAAAAATATTTTCATTGTACTGAAGTCGACATATGGTAATTGAATTCTTGATAGCGGATATATATAAGAGATCGATTAATTCATTTTGAAGTGCGAGTTGGTGCATGTTCAAAATGTGTGAATAGCATAAGGGTTGTTGAGCGATTTGGAATAGTTTCAATAGAGCAGAAGAGGATTGTCATGAATTAAGGTAGAGCAGATTAGGGTGAATTGCAGAATTAGACAAAAGGTCCAGAATTTGATATATGAGCTTCACCAGAACTGAAACCAGGCATTTGTAGATGCTAACTTCTTAGTTCAACTCTTTTTTGTAATTGAAACATATTGTAAGGAAGTGATCCTTCTTGTTTTTGAGCAGTGAGTTCTAGGCAGTGTGCCTGAATGTATGTGCATTACCCTTTTTCTTCATACTTTTAACAGAGAATAAATAGTGGATTAACCTCCATCATGGTTTTTCGCCTAATCTAGGGTTTCCATGTAAAAATCTTGGTGTTATGGTGTTTTGATTGTTTCCTTCATATGCTTGCATCTTCACTTTTTTTAAAATGTTGTGAATGGTTTAAGATATGGATTAAAATTTAAATATTGTTGAACACTGATTCAACCCCCCTCTCAGTGTTCCTTGATTCCAACAAACCCTTTGTTTAAAAGACCAAAATCCTTAATACTTGTTGGTGCAAGAATGGTAGTTTTGGAGCTACCTCACATTTGTACTATTCAAAGTAGAAACAAAAAATCCTTAAGGTCTTTAGATCTTTAGGATTATGAGATTTGGTGGTCCTGAGAAGTGTGTGCCATGAAGGGGAGCTAGTGTCACCAAATCTCTAATTGTTCTCTTTGTCTTAGTGTTTGGAGAAATGTGAGTGGGGAATCAACAAGTATAGCCATTTCTAACCTAAGGTTGTGTAATTTGTGAGTCAGTCAAATACATTGCTTGGATCTCAAACTTTGAAACAAACATTCAACAAGTCATCAAAATTTCAAACCCTTTGGAAAGAGCAAATATCCTTGAAGAGTCCAATTATTA
>VDFB02006002.1:0-46900 GCA_007258455.2 Sequoia sempervirens | reverse complement strand
ATGGTTTGAGGGAAACATTATTAAAATATTAACATTTAGCATCAAATTCCATGACAACTACCAGCAATTAAACTATAGATTCTACCCAACATTGGACAAAAAACTAGGCTCATCACTCCCCCCAACCTAATGTTTTATTGGTCCTGCAACAAGGGAAGGGTTTTTCTTTTGTTTGGTCAAAGCTCTGAAATTGGCAACTAATAGTTGTCCAACATCAATTTCTACTGAGCATGAATCAAGATCCCAATAGAATCCTCCCAATATTTCAAATCTACTCCATCTCTATCTCTTTCCAGCAATGTCATACTGGTAGAACTTGAAGTTTGGTATGGGCCACATGAGAATGGGTGGCTGGAAAGTCTAGGGAAGCCAAAATCACCCCGTCGTTCTCCCAATCTAAATATACCTATCAACCCTTTTTAGTGTTACAACATAATTATGGATGGAATGAGGTTCATCTTGTTTCAACTCATCAGTTAGGCTATTTCATCTTTGTGATAGGAATCTTCTCATAATTTCCTCCTTTTTTGCTGCCTTTACCTCATACTCACTATAAATTGCCTCAATCCAAGGCATAATACTGTTGCCATAACTAGGTCTGAGTAGCATTTTGTGCCATTCTTTGTAAATATCCTTTGGGTTGCTTGATTTAGCCCTAATCGGTAGAGGGATGCTATAATCCAATTGCTTATAAGCCCCATGTTGTTGTCCCCAACTAATCTTGTTTTGTACCCAAGACATAAATTCCCTTAATTGGATATACTCAACATACAATAGTGGATTCCAATCATGGTCTTGAGTTATAGCATAATTATGCAAGTAAAACTCACATAGCAAATTCTTCATTTCAGGGGAAGCAATTTGATAAGCATTGAAAAATTCAATAGGGGTGTCAATAGAAGGATTCAAACCTAAGACAATCGTTTCTAGTCCAAAAGAGAAATATTTCTCCTTCAAATGTAGAGCATAGACCCTTTCATGGGTCCCACATTCTAAAATTTGTGGTACCAAGGTTGCCATATCATCCACTCTGTTCTTCAGGGTGGTAATTTTTGCATCTTTATCTTCAATTTCCTTATCTCTCTTTTCAATTTCCTTCTCCAATCTACATTTTTCCTCCTTCCATTCCTCTTCTCTTTTTTGTATCTCTTTCCATAAATTTGAAATTGCCATATGTACTATAAAATTAGGAGGATTATGAATTCCTACTAGTATTTTTGTTGATTGTTGCTCCCCATATAGTACTATCTACATGGACTTAGGTTGTCCAGTTGTCTCTAGCTGCAAGGGTACTATTTCTTCTCCCACTTCTTGTTGCAGGGTCTCTTGTTCTTGTTCTTGCTATGGCTATAGGAACTCCTGCTCTGGTTCTAGTTATTGCTATATGACCTCTTGCTATAGCACTTCTTGTTCATGTTGCAGGAAATCTTTATTTTCCTCAAACTCTTTTGCAATGTTAGCAAGACCGGCCAATGTTACATTTTCTTCTCTCTCAAATGTCATCTTTGACGTTCTCTTGCCACATTGGAGCTTCTATGTCCCCTTGTGGTATTTCTCTTGACTTAGGGAATTCCTATGGAGGCATACCAATCATTGGCCCATCTGGTCTTGATTTCCGGGGAGGGCTCTTACATTTTTCTTTGGCTATAGGATGAATAGTGTCAGCCTTCCTCCACTTAGAACTCAACATCTTTCTTTCTTCTTGCTACCTTTTGGCCTTTCCTTTTCTTGTTTCTACTTCTCTCTTATGTGCCCTAGTTTTCATCAGGGTGCCAAGTGAAATGTCATCATCAAAATCTGAGGAGGATCTTTCTTTTTCTGAGTGCTCTATTCTAGAAGAACTAATTTCTATGGTTTCTTCTGCTGCAGGAGGGTTTACACTAGGGCCTGCATCAGAGGCTGAAGCACCAAGAGTGGCTTCAGTTGTGCTCAATCTCTTGCTAGACCTACTAGGTTGACACAAAACCCTAGGTTGCAAGTGCTTAGGTCTAATTTGATCAACATTTATAAATTATTCCTAGGTTATTCTAGACACATCATGCAAAGACTTCTCAACTAGAAATTTAATCAGATAATGGTGAGAAATAGAATTGTCCCTACCATTTTTGGTTTTGGCTGCCATGATTGAGAGAAGATTGTATAACACATTAGGCACATTCATCCCCCACCTGTGCCTCATGTGACTCAAGAGTTTGAAATCTATTGAATGCAAGTTTGACAGATGAACTTCATAGGTGAGATACCTTATAATGTAGATGGCTTCCTGCTTCCACGGTTTGGGAAGAGGTTATTTTTGCACCCCTATTTATCCATGTTAATTGGAGGGTCACCATGTACTATAAATTCAGCCCTAACTGACCTAGCATCTCTGGAGGAAGGGTAATATTTTCCATCGGTAGGTAACCCTATAACCTATGCAATTCTTTCCTCAGTTGCCACAACCTCCAACCCTTTTATTGTGGCTTTTCATTTAGAAAATGTTTGGGTGAATTCTAGTGCAATGCCTTCATCAAAGCCATCCAGCTTTAGGAAGTAATATAACCATCCACAATTTCTAAATTCAGCCTACAATAAAACATCATGCACCAAGGACTCATTTTGAATTAGCCCTCCTCCCACTATCTGCAATCAACTATCACTGTACAAAATTTCCTTCTTGTAATTCTTGTTTGAAAGCCAAACACCTTCCTATAATACCTACTAAATTTTTTAGTGCCAATTTCGACTGAATTTTCCCTTTCTTTTGTTTTACCTTTTTTCTTGCAACTCAGGATTACGATAGAGTTAATAATGGCAAGAAAAGGAGTGATAAAGGAGAATTATGGTGGGAAGAAATGGCAACTACAATTAGTGTCACTTCACACATGCGAGTTGTCCTGTCACTCATATTTCAAATCAACTCATTTAATTTTTTTGGCGTAGCCTAACATAAATTGGCACATGGGAAATATATTTGCATGCTTTTCTTCCCCCCCAACCTAAATTTTGATGTGTCTACACATGTGAGATAGGAGTGGTGATTTGATAGGAAATAATGACATGTTATGTGAATGTCTATACTAGCGTATAGTAATTAAATGAATGCACTTAAAAGATGACTAAAAGATAGCAATTAATGCACACATACCTGAATGTGTGGAGGATTTGTTGCAAAGATCACGGAGAAAGTTTCATTCACCTTTTTTGTGGAATAAATTGAGCAATTAATGAAAATGAAGTGGAATGAGGTGAGGTGGAATGAAGTGATGGAAGAGAGAGAAAGGTGGTGATGGATGGGTGAATGGGCAGATGGGTGAAGAAAGAGACTTCCACAAGAGCGGAAGTCTTTATTATGACAAGTACGTACCTTAATTAGCTAGAAGGAAGGACACTAGGTCCACTTCCTTTGGCTACAAAAAGCTCAGATGCTAAATGTTGGGTGAATTGTTGTAGGAACTCTTCTTTGCAAGTTGGCTTGTGACATAATATGATGTGATGACCATTGACAAGTAACTTGAATTTGATAGGGTCAATGGTAGTAAGTTGAAAAACAACATTAGGAAATACTTCATCAACTTCATATGGTCCTAGCCACCTTGTCTATAATTTTCTTGCATTGTCCTGATATCTTGAGTCATAGAGCAAGGCACAATCTCCTGGTTGGAATTTCTTGTCCTTGATAAATTTTCCATGCCACTTGATTCTCTGATTCTACACTACCCCTATATGATGTAGGTATACTCTTCTTATCTCATCCAAAGCATTTAGCTACATGATTCTTTCTCTTTGTGCCTCAAAAATATCCATCCCCAAGTCAACTGCAATCCAAAGAGTCTTATATTCAAATTCAATGGGCATCATGGTTGTCTTTCCATACAATAACTCAAATGGAGTGAAGCTTGTAATTGTTTTCTAGGTTGTCATATAGGCCCAAACAACTTCTGGTAATCTGTTTATCCAATCCTTTCTATGAATAGCTACCATTTTGGTTAGAATGGCTTCAATTTCTCTATTTGTCACCTCAACTTGGCCATTAGCATAGGGGTGATAAAAATTAGAATTCTTGTGCCTTATGTTGTACTCATTAACTAGTGCTACAACAAGGGTTGATGTGAATTGAGCCCCTTGATTAGTCACTATTTCTCTTAAAACTCCATATCTTGTGAAAATATCCTCATGAAGAAATTCTGCAACCTTGTTATCTCTTGAATGCTTCATGGCCTTAACTTCAACCCTTCATCACATAATCAGTGCATACCAAGTGGTAAGACTTACCATTTGATAGAGGGTCAATGGGCTCTAAAATATCCAATCCCCACTTGTCAAAGGAGGTGATTACTACCTAAGGGTAGAGTGGCATCTTATTATATCTTGTTGGTCTGCCCATTCTTTGACATCTATCACATTTTCTAGTATACCTTCCTACATCCTTGTGGAGTGTTGGCTAGTAATATCTTGTGTTCAAAATCTTCATTGTTGTCTTCTTGGATGCAAAGTGTCATCCACATGGTTCATTGTGGCATGCATGCAAAATGTCATATGTCTCATCTTCTCTCACACATCTCCTCATGACATGGTCTGGTCCAATATAAAACAAGCATCTAGCAATCTAGGAGAAAAGAAAAGAGTTTTTAATGAGCGCCCTTTTCTCTTTTAGAGAGAAGTGAGAAGGAACTCTACCTGTGACCAAATAATTTGCTTTGTCAGCATACAAGGGTGTTTGTATACTAAGGGAGAATAGATGCACATTAGGAAAAGCGTCATCTATGGGTTGAATGTCTTCTGATGTAGTCAGCCTTGAAAGAAAATCTTCAACAACATTGGCCTTCCCTAGCTTATCCACAATGGTTATATCAAACTCTTGCATTAACAATAACTATCTTTCCATCCTACCTATGATCAAAGGTTTATTCATGAGATATCTAATGGCTGCATGATCAGTGTGCACAAATATTTGGTAACCTTTTATGTAATGTTTGAATTTGTTAAGTGGATAGATTACTGCCATAAGTTTTTTTCTCTGTCACTTTATAATTGAATTCATCTCCCTATAAATTTTTGCTGACAAAGTAAATGGGATTTTCAATAGCTCCTTATTTCTTTCCTAAGACTACTCCTATGGCATAATCTGATGCATCAATATGGATGTGGAAAGGACGATCCCAATTAGGCCATTTGAGTATAGGAACATGAGACAAAACTACCTTCAAGTTAGAAAATGCCTTGTCACAAGCTTCAATCTACTAGAATTCAACATATTTAGTGAGAAGAGTATACAATGGTTTTGCTACCTTTCTAAAATCCTTGATGAAATTCCTATAATATCTTGCATGACCCAAGAAAATCCTAACATCCTTCTATTTTGTAGCTGTGGGGAGATTTATGATTATCTCAATCTTTGCAGGATCTACTTGAATTCCCTTATGGGAGATGTAGTGGCCAAGAACTACATCTTCCTGCATCATCATGAAGCACTTTTCACTATTTAAGGACAAGTTTTGGTCTTCAAATCTCTGTAGGACTCTCCTGAGATTTTCCAACACTTGATTAAAATCAACACCATAAGTGGTAAGGTCATCCATATACATTTCCATGCAATCAAGAGAAATGTCTGAAAATATGCCAATGACTACCCTCTGAAAGGTTGCAGGTGCATTGCATAAGCCAAATGGGAGTACCGAGTAGGCATAGGTCCCCTATGGATAGGTAAATGTGGTCTTCTCCTAGTCCTCTGGTGCAATTTGGATCTGGTTGTAGCCATTGAATCCATCTAGAAAAGAAAAGTATCGCTTTACTGCAAGTGTGTCAAAAACTTGATCAATAAAGGGTAAGGGAAAGTGGTCCTTCTTGGTGGTAGCATTAATTTCCCTATAATCAGCAAAAACTTTCCATTTCTCTCCTTTATTGGGAACAATCACTAAGGAGACACCCACTAACTATTTGAAATGGGGTAGATAAATCCTGCATCTACTAATTTATGCAATTCCCCTTTTACAGTTTCTCTTAGTGTAGGGTTAATTCTTCTTTATGGTTGTCTTACTGGAATGCAATCATTGTTGATGTAAATTATATGTGTACAAAGTTTAGGGTCCAATCCCTTCATATCATGATAATCCCATGCAAATGCATGCTGATGGGTCCTTAATAAGTTTTCCAACAATAATTGTTGTTCTTCACTTAATTTACTGTTAACATTCAGATATTTTCCTTCTGACACCTGTACTTGAGTAGTTAACTCTATCATAGCTATTTTATTAACACATGGTACCTTTAGTTCATATGGAACTAATGTATGGGACATACTTGTTGCGGTAGGAATTCTTCCTGCTAGAATAGTGGTTGTAGGAAGAGTGGTTGTAGGAAGAACGTCTACAGGAACAATGGCTGCAGGAAGAGCATGAAGAAGTGTCTTGACTAGAGTAGCAGAATGAGAAGATCATGCTTCCTCTACTTTGCAATGGTTTTGAATGATTTTAGCAAATACTTCATCTTCATCTTGGAGCTACATGAAAGAGATTTTTGCTATCATAATAAGTTGTGCCACATAATTAACTTCCTCGACCTCTTCACCAACATGTGGCCATACGAGATTATCTTCATCATGAGATGGTTGAGCAGGAGGATAGAGAAATTTTTTTTTAGTTCTCTTCCCATCTGAAATGGTCATCTCACCTGACTGACATCCAATGTATGCATCTGCACTTGCCAACCATAGCCTTCCAAGAATAATGGGATAGCCGCCTAGTGTAGATTTAGGAGAAAGAATCATAAAGTCTATTGGGTACTCCCAAGAGTCTAAAACTACCACAAGATCCTCCACTACACCATCAGGCTTGACAGTAGGAGTAGATCTCATGCTTGTAATGTTTAGTTGTTGTAGGATGTCCTTGGTCATTACATTTATTGCTTCCCCTAAATCAATCAAAACATTATTTATTTGGATCCCGTTTATAACAACTTCTACCACAAGACTACCTAGGTCATTGTACTTGGGGATAGTCACTTTTCCAAGAATGATGTCAGCTAGTTGTCCCACCACATGAACTATAGTTGTGTCTTTCTTTTTCCTACTAGTTTCCTGAGGCATGCTTCCTTGATTGCCTTGCCATAGATTGGAATATCCTTTATGGCCTGAAATAGGGGTATCTGGACACATATATGCTTCAGTTGATCCAATATGTCAAAATTTGTATCCTCATTTTCTTATTTCTTCTTGGAAACTTCCAATCTCTAAGGAAATGGTGGTTCTTGTTCAGTCTACTTGACTTGGACTGGTTCATGATTTTTAGGTGCACTTAGCTGAATGGGATCATTTAGAGGTTCCTCTTCCTCTTCCACAGGAAGCTCAGTGATAATGGGCTTGGAAGGGGTTGGTAGATTAGTTCCTGAATGCAAGTGGATGCCACTTACACTCACAACATATGTAGGAAATTGATTTGAATCGGCAGAGTATGCAGACTGTTGTTGTGGTTTTTTATTTGGATTGGGTGTGGGTTGAGCTGGTAGCTGAGAAGGTTTAGGTGCATTTGAGCTTAAATTAGCAAGTGGAGGAATTATAATAGACTATTGGGGCTGAGAGGGTGGTTGCATGTAACTATTTTTCTGGGTAGGCCATTTTTTTCCTCCCCTCGATTGATTTGTTTGCTGCCAATTTCCTGGAGGTGGCTTCCAATGCCCTTGAAATTGTTTCCAATTTCCTATGGTTGTTGTCACTGGGGTGGAGATTTTTCATGATTGGTCCAAGCATTTAAAGGATTAATACAAGGCAATGGAGGATATCCTCCATAGCTGGATGGATATGGGGGTTTCCATTGGTTACCAGATGAATAGGAATTAAAATATGGGCTAGCATAAGATAGTGGATCCAGTTGCATACCTTGTCTTGGAGCCCAAGGCTTCCTTTGTGCAGCATAGTAGACTTGTTCTACTTCAATATGAATTGGTTTGAACTCAGGTGGAATCTTCCTGCGTTCAATATTAGCTACCATCTTGCATCTATAGTCCCTCTTCTTTTTTTTGCAGTGGGGGAAATACTCTGTCAACATTGCCTCTTCTTCCTCTTGTTTATTATAGGCTTGAAGTGTATCTAGCTGAGTAGCTAAATTATTTATAATGTCTTGGTTCAAGTCTTGCAACAAATGAGTAATCTCCATTCTTGAAACTCCATTGGTGGTTGACTTACCCATGGAAGATTGGTAAGCTCTCAATTTCTTTGAAGCTACCCTAGAGTAGTTCTAACATATTTTCTTGATATCTTCTCAAGGAACATGGGAGATATCTCCTCCTCTCATGAGGTCCAAGGCATCAATGCAGCTATCATTGATTCCTCTCAAGAAAAAAAACTTTTGTGAGTCTTGATTGAGTGTATGGTGTGGAGATTTTTGTAGGGAAAACAAAAGCCTTGCAATATAATCTTCTAGGCTCTCATCTTCCTTTTGCTACATCCTGAAAATGTCACCTCCTCTCATGTCGCTACCCCTACAATATTCCTTGTATTTCTCAAGGAAGTTTTTCTTCATGTTTTCCCAATTTTCCACAATATCTCTACCTAGGCTCATGAACCATCTTAATGCAACCTCTTTCAGAGTGATAGGAAATAGCTTAAGCCTATGGGCATCAGTGGTATAATCATAACTTATGTAAAGTATGCCAAACTCAAACAAAAAGGTATCAGGATCTTCTATGACAAGTCTTTAAAACTTGGGGAGTGTTGAAGTAGGGATGTTCTTGATGTTTTCAACTTCATTCTAATGGGGAATGGGGAAAGGAAAATTTGGTTGGTTAGGTTTGTTCCTATTTTCATCACCCATGCCTGCTTGATGTAGGTCAAAAGAAAAGGTGTTCTCAAGTTGATTTTGGTCTTCAGAGGAGACTCAGAGCTAGTTAGATCAGGAAATGCATCAGCAAAGGGGTGTGGATATTCTTCTTCTTCTTTTGGTAGGTTATGATATTCAACTAGCTAGAATAGATTAGGATTTTTAGGAAGGAATCTCCCATAAGCATCCCCTCTCCTCTATGCATGTGATATCACTCACTATCAACTAGATCACACAAAGAATTGGTAAAGAATAAGGGGGGTCATTACTTCCTAAATAAGGGGTATACTAAAAACACTTCCAAAAATACTACAACAAGAAAAATCACCAATGAATCCAAATAACTCCCTAGTTCGACACCATCCCTAGCAATGGCACCAAAAATGTTGGCCTCCTAAAATGATTTAATAACTAAGCCTTACAACCATGATTCAAATATTGCACATCTAACCTTAATAGCCATTTCAATCATCATGAAGTTGCATTTAACTTGTCAACCTAGGGATGTGAAATTGAAATAGGTCAGCACAATATGTGCACTAGGAACCCAAAGTAGCTATTTTCATTCTACAGCTAAGGAACACACAATGCTGAAAGTAAATTGCTTAGAAGGGAATACCATAAATGCTAATCATCAATCAATAACTACATAAAACTACAATCCATAATAGAAATGAAAACATGAGCAACAAATAGGGCACTACTCTGTTTGCTTTGGCTACAGGAACAATCACAAAATGAGATTCTAGTGGTTACAGGAATAGTCGGTGCCAAATTTATAACTAATTACTAAACAAGAAGAAATACTAAACTAATACTAAACTAAAGGATGGATTAATCACCAAGTGGGCCCCCCCTGGATAAGTATCCTCTAAAACTAATGAGAAGTCAGATGCTCAAACTCAGAACTTTATTTTATTCACTATAAATCATGAGTACACAAAAGAGTAATGTATCTATATTACTGAAAAAATTGAGAGTGCAAGTATAATATCAAATCATGCAACCCCTAAGAAGGAGCATTAGATCTTTATTTAAAATATCAACTAGACAAGGCAGTTAACCCCACGACTAGGAGGATTCCATTTAGGGAAAATAGAGAAAGTGGAGCAGTGGTGGTTACACATGGATGGAATCTAGTTAGACATGCAGGTCCAAATGTAGATTTAGCATAGCAGTAACACCTGCTTCTGCTCAAACAACATTAAATTCCACTACAAGGTAGTTACATTCAGTTGCATGAGGAATATTTTTCTATCAACCTCCTTTGACCTTTGAGTGATTCCTTTTTTGGACGTTACGGTGGATGCCCAACTGGTAGTGTTTTCCTCAACTTAGCATCCTCAAATTAAATCTACATGGCAACGTGAGTACGCACAATAACTACATATCTATAACCATCTTAAGGAACATTCATTAACCACATGGAAAATCCATATAGATTATCTACACAATATTCCAATGTCATTAAAACTTGCATAAATAGGATTAAGCCCAATGTCTATGGTTTGAGGGAAACATTATGAAAATATCAACATTTAGCATCAAAGTCCCTGACAACTGCCAATAAATAAACTATAGATTCTACCCAAAATAGGACCAAAAACTAGGCTCATCACTAGGTATCTTGGACCTTGAAGGATATTTGAAGACTAAGTTGTAAGATTGGAGAAAGTTGTCAGAGTTCTCTCCTTACTTGCAAGATCACGAAAAGGTCACCTATAGGTTGCAAATCAAGGTTTATGACTCAAACATTTGGCAGGAAGGAAGCTACAGGAAATCACCAAAGAATACCAAAATTTTAGCCAAACCCTAATACTGGGACTAAATCACCACTTGTGGTGTATGCATCCTCGTATTGACATTTTTCAGGTTTTAGTAGGTTCAGATTTTTCCTAGTGAGATTCTTGTTTTGGCACAGAAACCCTAGTCTGGGACTAAATCACCCAGACTGGTGTATGAGTCCTAGTGAGAATTAAAGATCATTATTTCAAGGATTTGTAGCTTGTATTGGCCTCATCTCTCTTCCAGGTGCACCTCTATTCATTCTCAGTATGTTATCTTGATTTTTTAGTCTCATTTCCTAGGCCATCTAGTTAGGTTTTTAATGTTACATTCATTTTTTGTCTTTCCAAGCCCTAGGTTGGTGGCGATCCACTCTTTAGTCCCTAATCACACCCTAGGACACCATTCTAGTAGATCTATTTCCCCCATTCCATCCTTGGATTGAAATATCTAGGGTTGTCCTTGAATGAACTAAATGAAATAGGACATAGCCCCAAGTTCCATCTTATAAAAGGTGGAACTCTATCTTTGAGGTTTCATCTGGATAGTGAGTCCACTTGGTAGTGAACCTTTTTATAATATATTATAACTAGTTATAATATATTGTGAGCTAATCCTCACTATTCTTTTTCCCTTTTTGGGCTTTCCACATGAAACTATGGTGTTCATGTGTTATATGCTTTGATGGTTTCTTTCCCTATTGTAGTTTTAATGTGATATATGGAATATATTTTTAAATGGTTAAGTGATTTGATTGAATGATGATTCACCCCCCTTTTAGTATTCTTGGTATTCAAAAAATGGTATCAGATCTCAGTTCCCTCAATTGTCTTGATCACGGAGGTACATCTTGGAGTTGAACACATGGTTACAAGAAAGTATCCTACACCTCTAGAAGCAATTCCTATGGTAGGGTATATAGAAGAAGGACTCATTGTTGATATGGAATGAGAACTTAAGTCTGCCCTAGATTATTTAAATAAAACAAAATTTGAGAATAGATATTTGAAAAAGGATATCAGTGATGCAGATGAATACATTAAAATATTGAGAGAGAAACTCAAGAAACATAAAAATAGGATCAATGAGCTCAAGCAATCAAATGAGATCATTCCTAGGCTAAAACTGCATACTAAAGAAAGTAAAAGAGTTGTAGACTATCTAAATGCAAAGCTAAAAGACAAATATTAAGAATGTTGAAAGCTTGAACAAGAAGTTTTAACCTTGAGATCAAATCTGGAGAATACAAAGATTCAAGAAGAGAAATTTAAAATGAGTTCTACAATGCTTGATGAATTGATTGAAAATAAAAAGAATTCTAAAGACAAAGGTGGACTGGGATTTGTAAAATGGGAATGTTCAAAGATAGATAAAAACCCAAATAAGATTAAAAAGAAGATTGAAGACAAGAAGAACAATGGAAAGCAAATCTAGACTCAGAGTAATGTCTTGAAAAGACCACTAATTAGACAACCAAACACAGAAAGGTATCCATATTTTTATTTTTTTGTTATTCTTGATATAAACTTGGGCACAAGCCTATGGAATGTAGAAGTAGAATGAATTAGAATGTTCAATCATTTCTCGATCAATGTTTTATATGCAAAAGATTTGTTCATAAGGCTAGTGAGTGTAGAAAACAAATTATGAATGGCTACAACAATTATGATGTTTCAATATTTAAATGGCTACTATTATACGTGCAATAGATTTGGGAACAAAGATAATCAATGCAAATGTAGAATGGGTGGAGGTAAGCTTGTTCAAAATGTAAAATTCCACAAATGTAATCAGTTAGGACACATTGCTAAGTTTTGTAGAAGAAAGAATGATCCACTAAAAAGGATGATCTAGTAGAGATGATGAAAGAGATGGATAAGATCTATAGAAAGAAGGAAGAGAGTGAAGTTAAGACTAAGTATGTGCTAGCTTTTGGTGCATATTTTTCCTCTGAAAACTAAGTTAGGAGCTTTGTCTTATGGGGAGTTTTAAAAACAATCATTACGCCCCTACCAAAGATATGTTATTGATGCCTTCAACACATGGATATGTGATTTAGGTCCATATTATTGACCTATTGGTGAAAACACTAGTGGAAAATATCAAAAAGAAAAAATTTGTTGAGAAATTGAATATGACTATGTATTAGAGTTAGGGTTTTTAGCTTTTTGTGCCTAACTTCAACTTAGTGCATTCACTGTGAATTATGTTATTTTCAAAATGGGTTTATAAGTGATTTAAAAAAATTATAATTGATTTACAAAAGAGTATTTTAAGAGAGAAGAACAATGAAGGAGAAAACAATTTGAGTGTAGATGAAGAAGAGGAGGAAGTAAAAGAACCTCTAATCAGGAAGAGGAAATCTAGCATAGCACAAAAAAAATCAACTGCAAATAAATCTAAGGTTGAGATTATTGATACAGATATTGAAGTAGAAGTTGAGAACAAAAAAATTAATTTAAAATCTATGTGAGGGACAATAAAGCTAAAGGAGAAAAAGGTTCTCTAGAAGAAAAGAAGAAGAAGAAAGATAAGTCTACCTCTCTAGTAAGTACGCATAGCCCCATAAAATTAGAAATATTATTTAGTGGTATTGTGGAGCATAAAATGTTAGTGGAAACTGTTGCCTTGTATAATACAATAGATAATATTGATAAGGCTACCATAGAGGAGGAAATTGATAATACCCTTTTACTTTCGAGGTGAACATGAAAAAAATTGAAGTCCAATTGCCTGAAGATCTATAGAATAAATTGTATTCAAGAAGAGAAGAGGCAATGAATGAAGATGAAAAGTTGAAATATTTTTTCTTAGAAAAAGTTAGTGCTACCCTCTCTAAGGAAAATAGAGTTAGATTAGCTCACGTGTAAAACAAATAATTTAGGACCAAACAAATGGTCACTACACTAGTGACATCAAGAGGTAAAAGAATGAGACAATTGAGAAGATTGCCTACTTCGAAAAGGAGTTGGGTATGGCCCCTAATAGTGAAGAGGAAGTGCATGATGATATGCCTATTCCAAAATTGAATAAATTAGAATATACACAACATGAAGACGTTGAACATGAGAATGGAGAAAAAAAAGGAAGTGAAAAATGATAACATTCTAGATGTGGAAGAGAACATTAAAGAAGAAAATGTTTTTGATGGCACTCCTCCAGTAGGAGAAAATACTATTGTAGAAGAGAATATTGAAGGATTGACAAAGGAGGATACTTAAATAGGTAACATCCTCAATCCTTTGGATATATAAAAGAATGCATAAGAGGTTGTAAAAGGAAACCCAAAGACACACAAGGCACAAAAATGTGACAGATTTTGGGACCCTAAGATTCTTTCTCTCTTCCTAAGATTTTTCACCTAGAAAGAGAGAGATTGAGGTTCCAAAATGCTTATGTAACACTCAAATTAGGATGTATGCAATGTGATATGATGTAAATAAACTTGACTAAATGCAATTGACTAATTGAAATGAAATAAAATTAATGCAAAAGTGCAATTCAAGCTATGTTTGAAAACACATTGTGGAATGCAAACTACTATGAAAATAGAGAAAATTGAAAGAAATATGCAGAACAAAAAGAGATGGATGAAATGAGAGTGCACCTAGATGAAATATGAGTTGTATGGAGTGTCTGGAATGCTGATGAATTTTACTGGTTTTTCACAATGGGACTCATTTGCCCAAGGTGGTGAATGAGTCCTCTTATTGATGAAAAAGTGTTAGGAACTAATTTTTGACAGTCAGGATCCGAGATCTGACAAAATACAGATTTTCAGGTCTCAGGTAAGACTCATTCCCCAAGGGTGGAGAAATCAGTCCACTCCTAGATTTTTGGAAAATTAGATAGCCACTCTGCAACACCAGATTTAGGAATGTCTGAATGTTAGGTTGGCGAAGTCGATTCTATAGGAAACAGACATAAAACACTCAACAAGCTTGAAATAATGATATGTTGACTTGAAGAACCTAGTTGACTTGATTTCCACTTTTCAACACCTTTAAACCTACCAAATATGCAAAACAAAGGTTGCAAATACACATGGAAATGGGAAAAATGTTGGAGGGTTGGAAAATAGGGGTTTTCCTTGGTCAAACCCCACTTTGGTAATCAAACCTAATAGAAATAAATGGAATGCAAAGGAAATGATAAATTAACAACATGGAAATGCTATTAACTCATGAAATACTTGATCTTGTAAGTATGAAGTAATGTCAATGGCTGCTTCAAAGTGCTTCAATAGTTGCTTCAATTGATGATGTAGGATGCTTGAATGCTTGGATGCATATGTGTACAAGTCAATTTGATGAATTAGGGTTTAAAATGAGATGAAAAAAACTTATTTATATAATTCTTGTGCCTTACTATGCCTTCATACCTCATCATAGACCGACATCAAGTAATTTTGAATAAAATCCCAAAAGGAAATTTGAAATATTTTGAATTTGGGTCCAAGGGGGACTCATTTTCCACCCATGGCAAATGGGTCCCACCAAGGACCTAAAACCAAGTGTCAAAATTAATGTTGTATTTAATGTTATTTGTTGGGATAATATGCAAATATATACTTAATATAAGCATATAAGGGCATAAAAGGAAAAAATAAAGCATAAGACAGGTGTAAATAACGAGATGTTCCTAGAAAAACATGAAGGATTGTTACAAAACTTTGCAACACTTCAATATAGGACTTTTTGATGTGTAAAAAGGTAATTTTTAGGTAAATTATACTAAATAGAATCTAGAAGAATGTAGAAATGTCTTACAACACTTCACAACACCTTCACAACACACCGTGCTTTGATTTTTAGTACCTAAATAAGCATGTTCAAGCCATGATTCAACATAGAATTAGAGCAACATAGATCCAACACAATGAAACAAGACCTAAGAGGCCATGCAAATGACAAGGGGCCATTTTTCTATGGCACATTTAGCCCCCACTTTAGTGTGAGGATGAACTAGCTTCAAACTCACACTAAAGTAGCCATGAACATCAAGGGGAGGGTTAAAATGCACTTACACTAGCAAGATGGAATACAATGATCAAGAGAGATGATCAAGCCCCCAGGATGAAGATCCCATAGAAAAATAAGCATTAGGACAAAGGAACACACAAGCACATTTAAATGAATTGAATGAAGCTTCGATCATGAATCCAACAAGTTGTGAAAAGAGATCTAGGCTTATTGTTTGAAAAGGAGAATGCGTACTCACTCTGGGGCCACAAACTAGTTGTTCGTGGCTTGAGAAGGCCCAAAAAGTAAGATACATACACTAGTTCGTATGGACTCAAAACAAAAAAGTGGTTATGGGGAAAATTCATGTCGCTAGTTGGGCTTCTCGCTCAACCATGCTAAAGCTATACCACTTGATAACTTTATCAAGGTGCCACAAAGCCAAAGAAATGTCAGTTTAAACTTCATGAGACAAAAATAGGATGGCTCCATAGGCATGCAAGTTGTGTTATGCAATGTGGACAAACAAATAAGATGGCTCTATAGGCATGCAAGTTGTGTTATGCAAGGCGATCGAATGAGAATGTAATAAATGTAATGTGAGTCTGTTCAAAGGAGTCTTTTTTAGTTTTATGCAAGGTCAATCACAACTTAGGGGATGGAGTGTGTCACATCAAATGATAAAGAGGAATGTAATATACTAAGATAGATCATGCTTATGAAGGACATCACACACAATGTCATCCACAAAGTGACAAACACATCACGTAAACGACAAGGCTTACACTAAGAAGCATGAATGCATAATGAAATAATGGTAATATATTCCCCCCACTTTAAAGGAATCACTACACATTCTTCCATGAGAAATTACTTGAAAGTAGAGAAGAAAAGAAAGTGCAAAAAGAAAATAATACATGAGAGCCAACCTAGAAAACTCTATGCCAACTCATGTTTCGATGGTAGGCTACGTCATGTGAAGGAAAAGTAAAGAAAGGGACTTTCCCCCCAAAAAATATAATACACCAAACACATAAGGGATCTATGGATTTTGGGTCAGTATGTTCGTTACTACAATGTTTTGATATGAAAGAGTGTGAAACTGTCATCATCCCTCAAATACACATAGAACTGGAAGAATGACAGAAAGAGAGGGAAAATAAAGGAAAAAGAAAGTTCATTTTGAGTCAACATGGAAGAGACATTGTGGTGTCAACACTTTGGATCATCCCCAAAAGGAAAACACAAATCAAAAAAGAAAAAGACAAGGACCGTTTGGGTCAACATGGAAGAGACACTGATACATTTTGACTCAAAATCTGACAAAAGTTTGTCAAAATTTTGACGCACTTTCGTCGGAATTATTTTGTCAATTTTCTAATGAACTTTGAAACGTCAAAATTCTGACCCAACTGACGATGCTGGGTTAGAATTTCAATGTTTCAAAGTTCTTTAGAAAATCAATGAAATAATTTTGATGAAATTTGGTCAAAATTCTAACAAACTTTTGTAAAATTTTGAGTCAATATGTATCAGTGAGACATAGGGGGTCTCTATGCTTTGCATCATCGCTGAAAGGAAAACACAAAACAAAAATGAAAAAGACAAGGACCATTTGGGTCAATATGGAAGAGACATAGGACATCTCTACGCTTTGGCCATCCCCAAAAGGAAAAACAAAATGAAAATGAAAACAAGGACGTTTGGGTCAACATGGAAGAGACATAGGGTGTCTCTACACTTTGCGTCATCCCCAAAAGGAAAACAAAAAAAAAAGAAAAAGACAAGGACCATTTGGGTCAACATGGAAGAGACATAGGGCATCTCTATGCTTTACATCATCCCCAAAAGGAAAACACAAAACAAAAATGAAAAAGACAAGGACTGTTTGGGTCAACATGGTAGAGACATAGGGCATCTCTACACTTTGCGTCATCCCCAAAAGGAAAACATAAAACAAAAATGAAAAAGAAAATGTACAACATATAGAAGAATAAAGGTACAAATAGAAGAAGTGTACAAGGAGATGAAACATCAAACACACGATACAGGGGAACACAATACGCACACAAAAAGAAAAAGAAAAAAAAGAATAAGTAATGCAAATTTAAGTCAACCATTAACTAGGTTATATTGGTTTCTCAATCTTCAATGAACACGCGGAGAAAGGAATAACAAGGTTAACAAATAAACAAATTCATTACAAGGACAAGGGTAGCAATGTCTCACCTCCCACAAAGTGTAAAAGAAAGAATGAGCCGAGGTGGGTGATGGGAAAGAATCATGCAATAGTGAGAATAAGAAACCCTATGACTATAGCATGATAGAGGGATGTATATTGGGTTAAGGTATGATGGGTAAATGGTCGATATTAGTGAAGTGATATTTATTCAGTATGTCTTTCAATGTTTGACATTCTTCTATTTGATGTCCAAGGATATGATGATATTTGCAATATGGTATATGAGAATCATCAAAACAAATGACCAACCTATTTGGAGGTGGTAAAAGTATAAGACCTTTATTTGAAAGTAGTTAAAGTCTCTTTTTGAACATTCAGGTGGAGGATGGGCAGGAAACTTTATCTTTTTCAATTTGTATGGTCATCTGCATTTACTAGGTTCTCCTTTTTCATGAATAGAAGGAGGAAGGGGACCCATAGGGATCCTAACATCGTTGTCATTAGGAGAGAGTGGTTGTTCAGGAGGAAGGAGAATGTTCAAGTTAGGAGGAGGACTCAAGACCACTATACTAGCATCCTGAATTCTCCTAGGTTGAAGAGGATGTTGACTAGGATGAGAAGGATCTTGATATCCTAGTCCTATTGTCTATGCTTCGGTTGATTGTTGTTCAAGAAGTTGATGGATGTCATGTTCATGTTTTGTATCACAACCTTGTTTACTTAAAATTGTAAATCCTCTACCATGTGTTTCTTCAAGGTTGATAGAAATGTTTGTGACTTTTTTCTCATAGAATGGTTAGGATTGTGGTGGTTGAGATGAAATAGGTTCACTTAAGGGAGGAACCTTAGGTCCTATGTTGACTTCATGATGTAAATAAGCAAAATGATTAGGAGGTGCAATAGTGAGAAGGTCTTGTGATCTCATAGAGTGTAAAAGGTTGCATTTGCTTCTAGGTTGTCAAGGAAATTGTTGTAGAGATTGTTCATGCTAACATCATCTTCTCCAATGATGTCTACATCATGGGGAGGACAATCATGAGGAGTTAAAGGAGCATGAGATTATGAAATGTCATTAAGGTCACAACAAAAGGTATAGTTGGACATGTCTACCAATGATTTTAGGGAATTCCAAAACTTATTGAAATAAAATGCCATGATTCCAAGAAACAAAGATGCAATAAATGAGGAAAAATTGAGAATCTATAACTGAAAATAGAATGCAGGAATAGGAAACAAGGATGCAAAAAAATGTCAAAAGAGATGCATAAATAATGTTTAAAAAGTGGACTGATTCACCCTGGGTGGCGAATGAGTCCTAGGATGCAACTTTTTGTGTTTTTTAGAAATTTTGAATGATTCTAAATGCAACATAGAATGTAATCAAGTATGTAGAATATAGATTTTTTTCGTTTTTCAATGAAATTGAATGCATAATTGAAAACTAAATGAATGTTTCACTAATGCAAAATGAAAGATTCTATAACACAATAACAAATCAGTGTCCTAATTGAATTCTAATGCAAATGTAAACTAGAATGCAAGATGTGAAATGCAATAAGAAGTTTTAAAGTATTCAAAATTCAGGTTCACCAAAATGTGACATAGATTTTGGGACCCTAAGATGCTCTCTTCCTAAAATTTTTCACCTAGAAAGAGAGAGATTAAGGTTCCAAAATGCTTATGTAACACTCAAATTAGGATGTATGCAATGTGATATGATGTAAATGAACTTAACATAATTCAATTGACTAATTGAGATGAACTAAAATGAATGCAAAAGTGCAACTCAAGCTATGTTTGAAACCACATTGTGATATGCAAACTACTATGAAAATGGAGAAAATTGAAAGATGTAGAATAGAAAGAGATGGATGAAATAAGAATGCACCTAGATGAAATATGAGTTGTGTGGAGTGTCTAGAATGCTGATGAATTTTACTGGTTTTTGACAGTGGGACTCATTCACCCAGGGTGGTGAATGAGTCCACCTACTGATGATGTCAGGAACTAATTTCTGATAGTCGAGATCTAACATCTGACAAAATACAAATTTTCAGGTCTTAGGTGGGACTCATTCACCAATGGTGGAAAATTAGTTCACTCCTAGATTTCTGGAAAATCAGGCAACAACTCTACAACACCAAATTACTAATGTCTGAATGTCGGGTTGCTGAAGTCAGTTTTGTAGGAAACAGACAAAAAAAACTCAACAAGCTTCAAATAATGATATGTTGACTTGAAGAACCTAGTTGACTTGATTTCCAATTTTCAACACCTTTAAACCTATCAAATGTACAAAACAAAGGCTACAAATACACATTCAAAGAGGAAAAATGTTGAAGGTTTAGCAAATAGGGGTTTTGCCTTGTCAAGCCCCACTTTGGTAATCAAACCCAATAGACATAAATGGAATTCAAAGGAAATGATAAATGAACAACATGAAAATGCTATCAACTCACCAAATCCTTGATCTTGTAAGTATGAAGTAATGTCAATGGCTGCTTCAAAGTGCTTCAATAGTTGCTTTAATTGATGATGTAGGATGCTTGAATGCTTGAATGTGTATGTAGGTAAGTGAATTTGATGAATTAGTGCTTAAAATGAGATGAAAAACACTTATTTATACAATTTTTGTGCCTTACTATCCATTCATACTGTAGACACGTCAAATTGACATAATGCATTCAACTAGGTCATATTCATCCATTCGAAAAATAAATCAAGTTTATTTGTCAATCTCCTAAAGTCATCAGCTTAAATCAAATAAATCAAACTTGATCTTATCATCAAACTTTTTAATCAAATAAATCAAACATCCATCATAATGCATATTCCATCCTTCTTGATTTAAATAAATCAAATATCTAAGTCAAAGAGGTCAAACTCATCCTAATCATCATCCTAGCTAATTAATCCTGATCTAATGCTAATCTCACCCACTTGCATTCTCTAGATTTAGCCACTTGCACATATAAATCAATTTATTGATTTATTAAATCCAAGATTTTCTATCAACATGGCATTTATGGGGAATATTCCCTCAACTTTGAATTCAAAGGCAAGTTGATTTGTCCCTCCAACATTGCATTTATTTCTCATTTTCTTGTCCCCCACTTAGCATTTACTCTCAAATTTGAATTCAAATTCTCCCTCTCATGGGCACATTTCCCTAATCTTGCACATCCATTTTCCTATCACATGACGACAAGTTTCCTTCTTTCATTGGTCCAATCTTAGTCCCACATTGGTCTCTCTTCAACACTTAACATTTTGAAAATCCTTAAATAGAAGCTTCATCTTTGAGCAAATCCTCCACAATTTCATCCAAAAAGCTTATGAAAAGTCACTCTTCATTGAAGAACTAATTTTTCCCACCCTACTCCATCATCTCCACAACTTGATGCAAGGTCATTCTCTTTGAGAACTGATCTTGTCCATTTATCATCTCCATATCCATAGCAATTTCATCACTAGCTTATCAATCAAGGATTGGGAAAGGGCTTCTTTCCATAGAAGCACCAATCCACTATAAGATGCTAGTTTGATTATTAGAATGATGCCTTTCTATGTTTTGCTTGTTTCTTTGCCATCATTCTTTTGATTAGATGAATCTTATAGGGGATCTTTTGTTTGCTTTGGTTTACTAACAATAGTAAGGGTTTTTTTTTTTCCACCAATGTAGATTTAGGGTCCTACATATGAAAACATCAAAAATAGGTCAAAAAGTCATTCGAAAAGCCAAAAACAAGGTCGTCTTGTCGAACTACATTGTCTCTGAGCTTGAAAGTAGGCAAGGTTGATCTTTGATCATCCCCCGAGACATTTAGGTCAGTCCATTAGGAGATTGACAAATATACTTGATTTATTTTCCGAATGGATGAATATGACCTAGTTGAATGCATTATGTCAATTTGATGTGTCTACACATACCTCATCACAGGCCGACATCAAGTAATTTTGAATTAAATCCTGAAAGGAAATTTAAAATATTTTGAATTTGGGTCCAAGGGGGACTCATTCGCCACCCATGGTGAATCGGTCCCACCTAGGACCTAAAACCAAGTATTAGAAATAATGTTGTGTTTAATGTTATTTTTTGGGATAATATGCAAATATACACTTAATATAAGCATATAACCTGGGCATAAAGGGACAAAATCAAGCATGAGAAAGGTGTAAATAATGTGATGTGCCTAGAAAAGTGTGAACGCTTGTTACAAGACTTTACAACACTTCAATATAGGACTTGTTGATGTGTAAAAAGGTGATTTTTAGGTAAATTGTATGAAATAGAGTCTAACAGAATATAGAAATTTCTTACAAAACTTCACAACACCTTCACAAGACATCGTTCTTTGAGTTTTAGTACCTAAATAAGCATGTTCAAGCCATGATACAACATAGAATTAGAGAAACATAGATCCAACACCATGAAACAAGACCTAAAAGGATATGAAAATGATAAGGGACCATTTTTCTATGGCACAAAAACATAGAACACATGCCTCCTCTAATTAACAATGAATCATTTTTTCTAATGAGAAGACAAAAAAATGCAAATACAGTACTACAGACAAGGAAAAGAAGGATGAAAATGTAGAGGATTGCATTGGTCACAAGGAAAAAACCTTGGAAGAGAAATATACTAATGAGAAGATGGTTGGAGAGTCCTCTAGAACATCTGTAGATTCCCTAAAAGACATATTAAGCATGGAAATCCATTTCCAGTTAAGCATTTCTACCTAGATAGTGCAAATACCAATGTAGCAAGGATAAGTAGACATGGAGAAAATATCTCCCCTACACAAATTATAGTTGAGAAATGCATTCCATGCCTCCAATAGGAAGGAAATTTTGTAGAGACATCAATAGAGCATGGAGTTAATAGATGAAGTAGTGAAAGTGTTGTAGAAGAGTGTACCTAATGTAAGTATTGATAACACATTATTAGGTGTACAAAATTTGAAGCTTGTTATTAATTGTTTTAAAGAACACTCTTCTGGACTTGACAAAAGATTGGAGAAGGAAGTAAGTAATAATATGAATGACAAGAGATCGATGGATATAATAGAGAAATGTGCTACTACACATAATAAATTTTTAAAAAAAATTAAGTGCAAACTTATGTGGTTGAGGCCAAGCTATTATTTCAATTTTGTATGAAGTGGCCCAGTTTACCCAAAAACATTAAGAGTCAGATGGACTCCATTGCATCTCAAGTGGATAAGGCATCTACTTCCTATGACCTGGTGAATGATACATATGAATCCACTAGAGCATCTCTTGAAAATATTCATGAACATTTTTTCCAGCTATAGGAGCAAAGATAAAAGATCATAGTGCACTTTGGAAAACTTAGAGATTAGGTGAATACAAATTTCACACATGTTTCCTATGCTCTTAATAATGTTGGGAAAGAAACGAAATTGAATCCAATACCTTACACTCTGAAAGAAGGCAAGGAACTCATCATGGAGTTTGAGGCTATGAACCTCATGCTTGGGCTAGAAAAAAACCATTGGAAAGACGGTAAAAAATTCTAGTACAAACACCTTGGAAAATTGCATGTGTTATACACTAATGTTTCTTCTTCTTCCAGTTAATTTGTTTACATTTCCTTTCATTTTATACATTTCAAACTTTATTGTATATATGCAGATGTTAGAAAATAATGATTCAACACCAATTTCGATCTAGTTTTGGATAGATTTCCTTTTTTCATAGTTTGTTACTCTTATGTATACATGTATATATCAATTTGTGGAAGTATATGTGTAATCTGGTGAAGAGTTGGTTGCTAATAAAAAATCATTTAAAAAGGGGGAGAAGAGAAGATAATAGAAGTATATGTGCATATTCCCTTTTCCCTTGATGGAAAAGGGGAAGAAGATTTGAGAAGAATTTGAATGTTTCAATCAATGAAAAAGGGGGAGATTGTTGGAAGTTTAAGGAGTTTTTCATTGATATGCATGTTGGCAACATGAGCATGCGATGTATAGTGTGTAGATAAGTATTTTCATTGATGTCAACATTGTGGTTTGAGAGGTATTCTTTGATGATGAGTTGATCTGATGTGTATATGTGATGGAAAATATAGTATATATATGAAAGAAGTTTTTCTCTAGTACATAACATATGAGATAGTTACTTGGCTAATTGTTATAACACAATTTTTAGTGTATAAAGTACAAGTTTTTTGGTCCATATTGATTTTTCTAGTAGTATCTTTCTCTCTAGTTCTAGGAAAACATTGTTGGAAGTCAAAAGAGCCTAAATCTAAATTTTCATGTTGTTTTGACCTCTGGTGTAGAAGTTATGAGTAACAAAGTATTGGGTCTTCTAGTAACAATGTCTCTAATGTAGAGTAATTGTTTTGCTTAGTTTTCATTTAATAGTGGAAGAATATTTGGTCTTGCATATTTGTATAAATGTCGATAGGTGTCAAAATGGTGTGTATTCCAAGTGGTTTATAGTTTGGAGGTCCGTGTGTCAATTTGAGGATGATAATTTTGTGATTATTGATGTGAGTTCAACAGTGGTGTCGATCTAATAGTTTGAGGTTATGTAGATTTTAAATAAGTATTGAATCATTATGTGGGAGATATTAAATGTCTATTCTCACCTATGCTATGCATTCCAAGTTTTTAATTAAGGTTTGAAGCATGTATGTTTGATCTTGAGCCAAAAAGTTATCATTTTTATGGTACATCTAATTAGGCTGACCTAAATGATGTTGTAAGTTCTTGTGAATGTAATGGGTATAAGATTAAGGTCATTTTTGGCATTGAATAGTGATGAAAAGGTAGAGAGTAAAAAATCCTACCTAGAGCATGTGAATGTAATAATAATGTAAAGTAGAGTAGAGTGTTCAAGTAGAGTATCATGAAGTGTGTTAGTTTTGTATATTGATCTTCAGTGGAACTATATTTTCTACAAATTGTAGATGCATTTGTAGCAGTTAAAATCTTGATAGTGAGCCACCCCTATCTTCTATTTCTCTTATTCTTTGGGAAGTGAGTCCACCTAGTAGTGAGTATTTCTATAATATTTTATAACTAGTTATATAATATATTGTGAGCAAATCCTTACTATGGTGTTTCCCTTTCTGAGTTTTCCATGTAAAAATACATGTTCATGTCCTATATTCTTTGATGGTTACTTTCATGGTTTTTTTCCTTACTGTAATTTAAATATGGTGTATGAAATAAATGTTTAAATAGTTATGTTGTTTCAAAGAACACCAATTCACCCACCCCTCCCCCTCTAAGTATTCTGGGTGTTAAACAAATGTATGATGTACATGAATTTTTTTTGTTGAAAAGGATTTAGAAAATTTCAATCAAATGTAATTGGTAGGCATAATCTAGGCTCTTCAACTTTTGACTGCATCCTCCCAACCTCTCTAAAATTGGAGCTCTAGAATAGGTTATGGACATCAACTACAAGATAAATAAAATGGATTATATTGTTTTCATTTTCCTAGTATACATGTATATAAAATTTGGAAAAATATACAAAGAACCTGAACTATTTGACAAAATTCCTCAAAGTGTATTGTTCTAATGGAAGAACTTAATTGTAGGATATTAAATAAAATGTTTTGTTGAAAAAAAATTAGAATCTTCCAACCAAATAGTACTAGAAAGTATGAATCTTTACTCCACAACCTTTTCTAGAATCCTTTCAACTTATTTCAAATGAGATCTTTGAAATAGGGTATGAACATCCATCAAAACATTAAGGATAAAGGAATATTTTAAAGGTAGTTTCAACTAGTCTAGTATACATTCATGCAAAATGTAGTTACATATTTCAAAACCTACATATTCAATTTGTAGAGTAACTTTCATACCATATTCAACTTGTATAGTTATTTTGTTTGGATAAATTGTTAGAATCAAAGGCCACAAATCAATTTTAGGTGAAATAATGCTTATAAAACATGTCCATGTAATTTATTGACCTTCTAACTAAGAGAATATAAACATACATGATGGTGTATAAAGGGTTTATTCCTATCTTCCTAGTTCATTGTAACAAGATTAGAATTGATAACCTTGTACATAATCACCCATCTACCTATTATGGTAGGATATAACAAGTGGATAATATTTGAACATTTGTAATTTTTGATAAGAAAAATAATACAATAAATCTCTTGTACCTTAATGCATACCCTTATTTATATTTTATGGTATTTGTACAACCCATTATCATCATTATCATTGAGATTGGATTTTGATAAAAAAACATTGATTAACCTTGAATCTAATATTATTTTTGAAGTCCCTTTGTATGTTGTATATTATCTCCTTATGTAGGAAATGAGGATTTAATGATAGGACAAACCTCCTTAACAACCAAATTTCTCCAATGATATCATTTCTTTCATGACACTTTGACTATAGTAGTTGTATCAATGGTCCTTTGATAGTTAAAAACTAATTATTACCTAAAATTAATTTTTAAAATGTGACATAATAGTGGCAATGGATTGATGAAAACATCTGGACATATAGTTAATTTTCTACTATCACAAGATTTATGTTATTATTATCATGACCATAGGTAGTTATCATTTTGGTCCATAATTTTTTACGAAGTTACACAATAAAGTAATATTGTATATAAAAGTGTTATGTTGCCATGATTATCTCCTTCTTGATGACAAACTACTTTTTATATTTGACAAAATTTTGTATTTAAATAGATTATCAAAATCTTTATGATTGTCATTATGAATAAAATCTTGACACCTTAAGGAAAATTATACAATGGATAGGGATTCTTATTTTGGATATGTATCCTATGGATGACTAGGTGCATGGAATTTATCATGATATTACTTCTTGAGAATTTATGGTAGTCATTGAGGTAATGGTTCTCAATATTTCTAAAATTAAATGTTAGAGCTTGAGCGTAGCAGTATCCCAAGTACCATTATTAAATTTGGTATTGATGATGGAAATTTCACCTTAACATTGGGATTAAGGTGTCTCTTTCTTTGAGTCCTAGCACTAATTGTCGGGTATATTTTTGTATAAATATTGATATATCCTAAATTTCCAACTTTAATAGTTGTCATAGGACTTTGAGGGACCCATCAGAAAGTATTATATCCTACATGCAAGGTGAAAAGATCAACATAGTAGCTTGTTCATACCTCATGGAGGTGGACCATAGTGACTAAACCATATATTTTTGGCTCAATGCACTTCTCTGGCTCTTGTACGGTTTTTCACCTAAAAGGGGAGAAGTAGGGCCAAAAATGTTAAAGAGTTCATTCATATTATGTTATGTATGATGTTATCTAAGAAAAATGAATTGAATTAAATGAAATTACGTGATTTACATGACAAAATATGTATGCAAAACTATGACTTCTGCTATGCTGGAAAACACACTGTGATATGGAAACAATTAACTAAAAGATGAATGAAATGTAGAACAAAAAGAAATGGGTTGAAACAGAGTGTGCCTAGGAAAAATTTGGGGGATCTGGAATGTTGTGAATGTTTTCTGAAGTTATTAAAAATCCACAGTGGGACTCATTCGCCCAAGGTGGTGAATTAGTAATGCTACTAGTGAAAAAGTGTCAAGAACTAGATTCTGACTGTCGGGATCCAAAACTTGACAAAACCTATATTTTTAGTCTTAAAGTGGGACTCATTCACTACTAGTGGTGAATAAGTCCTCTCCCAAAATTTTGAGAATTTAGGAAACAACTCTGCAACACTAGTTCTAGAAATATCTGATTGATAGGTTCTCAAAGTCAATTATGTAGGAAACAAACATAATACATTATCTAAGCTTGAAATGGAGTTGATTTGACTTGAAGTACCTAGTTGACTTGTTGACCAATCTTCAATCACCTAAATGCTTGTAAAATATACATACAAAGGTCTGTAAA
The DNA here is from genome assembly GCA_007258455.2 of Sequoia sempervirens. Lineage (NCBI taxonomy): Eukaryota > Viridiplantae > Streptophyta > Pinopsida > Cupressales > Cupressaceae > Sequoia > Sequoia sempervirens. Next base: position 19,267 of record VDFB02006002.1, on the reverse strand, counting down.
CACACATGCAAGAGGGGAAAAATGGTTGACGGTTAGCAAATAGGGGTTTACCTTGGTCAAACCCTTAATGAAATAATGAAATGCAAGAGAATGATAAACTAAAAACATGCAAATTCTATCAACTTACCAAATCTTTGATGATGCAAATCTGAAGTTGTGCCAATGGATGCTCGAAAGTGCTTCAATAATGCTTGATAAGATGTTGTAAGATGCTTTATGCTTGAGATTGCTTGACTATGATGTGTGAATGTTGCAGGATGTAAAATAAGTTGAAATTCACTTATGTATACCATTGTGTGCCTTAGTAACCCATTCATACCTCATCATAGACCAACATAAAATGATTTTGAATAAAAACCCAAAAGGAAATTTAAAATATTTTGAATTTGGAGCAAAGGGGAACTCATTTGCCACCCATGGTTAATGGGTTCCACCTAGGACCTAAAAATGGGTGTTGAGAATTGTCTTGTATTTAATGTTATTTGTTGGGTTTACATTTACAAATACACTTAACTAAAGCTTATAAGGGCATAAAAGGGGAAAATAAAGTATAAGAAAGGGACAAATAGTGAAGTTATGCCTAGAAAAGTGTGAAATCTTGTTACAAGACTTTACAACACTTTAAAATAGGACTTGTTTAGTGATGAAAAGGTGATTTCTAGGTAAATTGTAATGAATAGAGTCTAGAAGAGTGTAGAAATGTTTTAAAACACTTAAAAAAACCTTCACAAGACGTTATTATTTGAATTTTAGTACCTAAATATGCATCCTAAAGCCATGTTACATCATAAAGTCAGAGAAAAATAGACCAAACAACATGAAGCAAGGCCTAAAATACCATGAAAATGACAAGGGTCCATTTTTCTAAGGTGTATTTAGCCCCCACTGTAGTGAGAGGATGAACTTGCTTCAAACTCACACTAAAGTAGCCATGAACATTGAAAGGAGGGTTCCAACATACTTACATTAGCAAGATGGAATGAAAAAGATCAAGAGGGATGATCAAGCCCCCAAGATGAAGATCCCATAGAAAACTAAGAATAAGAAAAAAAGGAACACAAAAGCATTGAGAATCAGATGAAGCCTCGATTGTTTGTCCAACTAGTTGTGAAATAGATATAAGATTAAATAGAATGTATACTCACTATGGGGTGACAAAACACATAGTCTAAATGCTAATCCTCTTACCTATTACATCATCTTTTCTACCTTGTCTAAATGCTAATCCTCTTTGGTTTGAGAGGCTTGAAGTGATATGGCTACTTCTCCTTGCATATCTTGTTCCTACCTGAGGTGGGAAATAATTGCACCCTTTTCTTTTATCTACACCTAGTTCTTGTTGATTGCGGATTTTACATTGACTAACTCCACCTCCCACTTCAATTTCTTCTCCATCCTTGTGTAATTAGCATATACAACATTTTTTGTGGCTTTGGTAAGGTCTAATTTTCAAGGGGGAGCACCTCACTCATGTTCAAAATCAATGTATGGATCTCATAGTCTTCATACTACATCTCCCTCTCTATCTTGGATATTAATGGATTCATAACTGAAATCATCAGTGACCTAAGAATCGATTGTTGAAGGATTATGCTCTATAGATGAGGGGCCTGTAGCAACTAGCAAAGTGGTGGAAGAAAAAATAGCAGGTGCAAAACTTATCTAGAGTATAGGGGTTGAAGACACTTGTGGAGTGAAAATTACCTCTTCACCTTCCTTTTTTGAGGATCTGTGTTTTCCCAAGTCTTGGATTCTCCTTTCCTTTATAAAGGGTGTACGGGTTGCTCTAGATACTTTAGTGGCTCACCATGACAAACCTTGGGTTCCCTGAACATTCAAAGACTTCCTTGTAGATTTTTTGGTCCATTTTTCTTTTGTGGGAATACTAGTAGAAGAGGAGACCTATGGCTCCTTTTGCTATGATACTTCTTTCTCCTTCCCTTTTCTAGTTTCGGCTGCTTGAGATAGTGAGTTAGTACCTTGGACATTTTATGTTTCAAGGCCCTAATCAAATTCCTCATTTAAATCAAACCTAGCCTCTCTATCATAAATATCTGCAATTATTCATCCATGGGAATGGATCTATGCAAGGATCCTATTTTCCTAATCTCATGTGGATATCTCTAGAAGTTAGTCATTTTTCTTCCAAACCACCACTTCTTCCTCAGTTGTTGTTTGAAGGACTGGTTCATTAGAAATCCTAGGATGAAATCTACCATGATTTGGTAAAGTGAGTCATGAAGATCACACAAATGGTACAGCAACCAAGTTGACATAGGTGCCTCTTTTTCCATTGGATATATTTCACCTTTCTTCCCAATATGGTTGTGGCTCATGTAAAAAATTTAGGTGACCTCCTAGATTTTACTTTCATTTATCATAGATAAGCTTGAGGCTAAGATAGGCTAATTTACTAGTCAACACAAGTTGCTCCTCTCTCTTCATGAGTGTCACTTTTCTCTTGCCAACAATGAGAGGGATCTCATGAAGGCACTTCTTTTTCTTCTTGGCATCATAGTCATAATCCATAATTGATAATTTTTCATATTTTTTTAGGGAAAATTTCCTGAACATTATATATTTTGCTAGGGGTGATCCACAATAGTGGTTTACAATTTTTGGCCAAACTAGACACTAATTTTTTTTCTTAACTAAATCTTCACTTTTAGGAACCTATATCGGCTAAACCATAAGGAATTTGAAGATGATGCAAAATAGAGTTTCGCAACATTTTGTCTGTAGATTCTAAATGTATTTTTTTCAAAAATTTTGGAATTAGATTGCACTTCTTTTTCCATCTCCCTTGAAAACTAGTTTTTTTTAGAAAACGACATTTTTAAAAAGAGACGCTCACCATATAACGCATAACTTTTATCCATGAAGCATAAAATTATAATTCTTTCAAATTTAGATTTGTAACTTTTATATCTAGTTCTTCCACTTGTCTAGATAATTTTTATTGAATACTTTTTCTTCAATTAAGTTTCAAAGTCAAACCAATTATAATTTAGACATAGCACAACTATATAATGCATAACTTTTTTGTATGTATCAAAATTCAATTTTTTATTTTTTGTTGGATCAAGGACTTCAATATCCAGTGCACTCATATATTCAATTTTTTTTTTTATAATATTCTCTTTTTCCACATGTGCAAAATAGAGAGCTCAATTTTTGATGAAAAACCTACATTCACAAGAAATAAAACTTAAATACAATAATAAAATTAAATTTATTTAAAATTATACTTTTTGGGAAGCTTGTAATTTTAAATGAATTCATTTGATCCCCCAAAAGATAAATCAAAAGTGGTTTTTTATTAACATTTTGATAGGTGCAAAGGAGACTCTATTATAGGTATGGTTTAAAACTAGTGGGGTTCTATCTAAGGGGGTTTGATATAAGGTAGTTTGATCAAACCCTCTTCAATTGGAAAGATTTAAATGGGAAATTTTAAGTCTTAAATCATTATATTTTCTAAAAATATGTGACTTTAGCAAAAATCAAAATCTCCCATAAATTATAAACTAGCTTTGCGGGATCACCCTTAGCTGAAAAAGATCACCTATATACTAATGGTATCTAATGAAATTAAAATTGAATCCCATGAATCAATGAAATTGGGTCACATGTGTCCTCATCCATTCCAAATATTTAGGAGGAAACCTTTGTAGAGGCTACTAGGATAAATCTTGAAGCACCAAGTTCTGAAAATATTGGGAAAATATATAATAATCACATGTGCTTGAGGTCCATAATGAAACTGGGTTGAATAACCATGATCTACTTATTATGTTGGACAATAATCCAAAAAAATTGAAGAACTTAGGGTTCTAGTGTAAGACTAGATATACCAAGAAAGAAAAATACTTGAACTTAAAATAATGGTGATACTCCTTTAACTGATCGAGCATACTTTCTGCAATCATTTTTGTAAAGTTGTACTGACATCTTCCCTTTTCTTTATTGACTTTAAAGCCCAATCCCATCTAATAATTTTGGACCTCATCGTTAGTGTCCAAGCCATATACAGAAGACAACATTGAAAACACATCCTTCTAAAAGTATGACTTAAATAGAATAGATCTCAGAGGGAATTTGGTCTCTTCACTATCAGGTCCTCAAAATGTATCATCCTCGTAGAATGCTAAATTATCTCTCCTTGATCTATAGAAATTTTTCATTTCCTCCCATGAAAAAATTGGCCTTCATGTTAGAGGGGATACATAACATCTCCTTGATGGCTATGACACTGATAGTGATTTTAAGTTATGCACCCTTGATGATCAAATTTTCCTTATCCAGCTGCTCAACATAGATATCAACCAAATTTGAGCATGAATTCATGAAAGGTAGCATGCATTCTAGTAAACCATAATTCTAGTGTCTTACCCAAGGTTGTCGACATTTCCTACCTACCACTTAATGACCTCTCTTTGGAAGGCTCCTTACCACAAACTCTAGGGTTGGTATGTAGCTTTGGGTTGAAGATTTTACCTATGAAATCCTTGGCCACTTTGGAATTGATGTGGGTTCTACATGATATGCTTTGGGTATGGGGAAAGCTTCATTCCTATGGAATTTTTGTGTTAGGAAAGGATATATCTCCAAGTATCTCAACATATCATGGATGGGAGAAGGGAATTTTTATACCCCTAATATAGGATGATGCTTCAAAATCCATTATCATACCCTTTCAAAGATCTCTACAAAAGGGTATGTGCAGGATCATGATGGGCCAAAAAGTGGCAATATGTAAGTGATATGATGGCCCATGTGTCTAACGACTTTTTTTTACCCAAAATTGATGAAATGAAAAGGGTTTTTAAAGGAGATTCTAAGTTTTCCACCAATATAAATTATGATTTACTTTGAATTTAATAAATAATTATTATTCATTGTTTATTTGAATTAGGACTAAACTCATGATTGATAGCATGATTGAAAATCATCTATATCTCTCAAACAATATCACATTTTTTGAATATGAAACATGCATCACATTCTATCTATAACATAGGATTAAAAAAAGAAAAATTGAATTTCATGAAGTTTTGACCAAGTTAAGTTGGTTAGACATATGAGTTTTTATATTTTTAAAAATTTGTAATAAAAATTCATAATTAATTATGTAGTTGGAAAAAAATTACAAAAAAATATGCATCACATCCGAACATTAGTCCTCTACTTATATCTAAAATCTTATAAAAAATATATATTTTTATTTTGGTTAGGGTTGTCAGATAGATACCTACTTCTTATTTTTTCCCTGAAATTTAAGTACTACAGTATTGAAATTTCAAATTTTCACCAAATAGATTTATTTTTGTAAATAAACCTAGTAGTTTAGAAACTACATTCAATTTTCTATAGATTCTATTCTTACATACGTTTGAAATAATATAGATAACTTATTCAAATTTTTATGTCAAGCTGCCTAACTCTATTTTTTTTTACTTTTTTTCCACTTAAGGGCCTCTTTTTTCCATGATGATCCTACACATACCCAAAACTCACTTCTAAACTTAGAGAACATTACTTATTTAAAGGGCTTGCACTTAGAAACTTTTTCCTTTGGTTAACAATTTACTCATATGCTATAGAATAATTGTGTGGCTATTAATGCTAGCCTCTTGAGTGCTTCCATCGAAAGGTGATACGTGTGAAATAAATGTTTGTATTCTTGGGAAAGAAGACCTTAATTTTGGAAGGGAATTTAGTACATTACTTACATAGTTTTTAGAAAAGGAAATCCGTGAGAATTGGGGGATGTAATTGGAAAAGAGTTTGCATTAATTAAGTAAGAAGTGGCCTCAAAAAGTAGTCTTTTCAAATGACAGAGTTAGGTAATGATCACAAAGGTGATGAAAAATAACGATAAAACATATATTTAGTTATTATTACCAACACCTACATTAAATTTTTAGAGCCTCACAAAATCCCATATGTACAATTCACCTTCAGTTCTTGTTGTCAACTTGCATTTCCTATTGTCATTCTGATAGGGAAAGGGTATTCCATTTACAAAAAAATTGGCTCATTTTTTTTATAAATAGACTGTTACCTTCACAAAAATATTCATTAAGTCTAAAACTTCTATAGTTTGTATTCCAAAAAGCATGGGAACTATGATCGGGCTTCTAAGTAAAAATAAATGGATTTATTTTGTTAGGGAGATTACTAATGACAAAATTAAGAGGTTGTAAGGGACAAATTGTGGCTCGACCATCACTACATTCAAGTTGGTGTTGATGAGAGATTTTGTCACTAACGAGAACCACTACTAGTTGAATATAGATGGAATATCTTGATTTGTTGCTTCTCTTGGACTTGAACATCATGAAGCGATGGATAGTGTAGCTATGAGGAACATGTTCTATAGAGAATACCTGGAGGACCTTGAGGAAGTTGTTGTTGTCCCAAGCCTTGGAATATCCTCTGCCATGGATTTGTGCTACCATGTGGATAATGTCAAGATGGTTTTGTGGCTTCCCCTACTCTCTGGCTTCCAAACAATGACTTTGGAATGATAGTACTAGTAGGAAAAGCTGACCCGCTCCTTCCCCCTTTGTGTGAAAAACATTGAACTACTTTATGATGTAGAATGGATTTCTACTTTCAAGTAGTTGGTTTACAACTTCAATAGAGTAGTTGTGAATGATGATTATTGACCCTAGTTAGTGCCTAAAAAGTTGTGTGATGAAAATTGTACTACTATAAGTCATAATACTCTTAAGATATTGATTTTTTTTCTTGCTATAGATTGGAGGTTAAAAATTCATGCTACCTTGTGCCACCTCCTCCAATATTTTGGAAATACAAATTTTGTGTGTTTTGGGATGGACAAATTTCATGTACTTCTACTATGAGCTCACAATATCCCAAAAGATATAGGCCTCAGTGCCCTTAAACTATATGAAACTTTATATCTTATAAATATAATATATCTTTTCCTATTTCAAGCCCTATCTTATTCACAAAAATGTATTTACAATTTTTTTTACATATGGTACATAAAGTGAAAATTGTAAAAGAACTACGAAGCTTTAATTAAATATTTTCAAGTGGATAGAATTTACTAGTATTCCCAGGATGTTCCCATTTAAATCTTTGAGCTTGTAGGCATTTCTAGTCTTGCATTTAGAAATTCGAAAGGGACCCTTCCATAAGGAATCAAATTTGGCATGTTGCCCTAGTTTAGTAGCTTGTCCATCAAATTCTAGGACTAGATTCCCCTCCCTAAAACTTGGGTCAAAGGAATTTTTTTCAAACCACCATTTTACTACCTAATGATGTTTTATCATGGCATCGAATACCTTGTCTCTTTTTTCTTGAAGGCGAAGCAGCTCATCCAACCTTACATCCATTTTTCCACCTTATTCAATCTCTAAAGACTTTAACAATCGTAGCACTAGAATCTCCATTGAAATGGGAAAGACTACCTCCTTCCCATATACTAACTCATAGGGAGAAGACTTTATGATTTTATTTGGGGTGACATAAACTACCCATAAATTTCTCATAGGTACTTGTGCCGTTCATTTTAGTGCTCTAACTGGGCGCACTTGATCAACCTAATCAATTTTTTGTTGGTAGATTTTGTTAGTCCATTCCCTTATGGGTAATAGTTTGACTAATTCTTTAGATAAAATCCTTGCTTGAGAGAAAAATAAGACATGCTAGATCCCAAAAAGGCTCGTGTATTGTCTGAGATAATGGTTTCTAAGGAACTAAACCTTGTCACCAGTTCTTCAAGGAGGTTGATGATCTCAACCTTAGGGGAAATATTAAGAGGAGCCATATCTATACATTTTGTAAAATAATTGGTGGCCATTGAGATCCACTTGTGTCTTACAATAGAGATTGGGTTTATCATCTTGATCAAATCTTGCCACCATTATATGAAGGGTTCCTCTAGGACGATTGGGTTTCAAGGCATAGAGATTTTTTCTACTTGCCGACATAAAATTCCCTCTACCATTGTATGAAGGGTTCCTCTAGGATGATTGGGTTTCAAGGCATAGCATGATTTTTAAAGTAGTGGTTTTGGTAGACAAGTTCCCTCCTTCTCGACTACTATGGAATTTTCCCAAACTTCTCTTAGCTTATAATTTTTCCATGTAGTGGAGGAAAACTCTACCAATATTCCTTTTGAATAAAATCCCTTAAATAATTGTACACATTTGGCTCCTTGGAGCTCGTATTGTCTCCACTTACATGTTGGGAAGTTGGGTGGGTATATCGTCTAGTCTACATGAATCTTATTTGATCAACCACTAAGGACTCATCTGAGGAAAATTGGATTGAGAAGACCTTATCAGTCTCCTCACCTCTTTCCTTGGGCCCAAGCTCTTGGGTGAGATCCTTCCACAAGCCTATTCCTTTGACTAGCTTTGTGGTTGGGTATGTGCAAGATCAGGATGGGCCAAAAAGTGGCAATATGATGGGTATGTGGTTGACGACTATTTTTTTACCCAAAATTGATGAAATGAAAAGGGTTCTTAAAGGAGATTCTCGGCTTTATATCGATATAAATTATTCTTTACTTTGAATTTAATAAGTAATTATTATTCATTTTCTATTCAAATTATGACTAAAGTCCTGATTGATAGGCTGATTGAAAAACATCTATAGCTTTCAAACGATATCACAGGTTTTGAATCCAAAATATGCATCACATTCTATGCTTTGCATACTATAGGATTAAAAAAAGAAAAATTGAATTTCATGAAGTTTTGACCAAGTTAAGGTGGTCAGACATACAAGTTTTTATATTTTTTTAAAAATTTTAATAAAAAAATCATAATTAATTATTTACTTGGAAAAAATTTATAAGAAAATATGCATCATAGTAGGGCATGAGTCTTATACTTATATCTAAAATATTATAAAAAAATATTATCATTTTATTGTGTTTAGGGTGGTCAGACAGACACCCACTTATTATTTTTTCTATGAAATTTAAGTACCACTGCATTGAAATTTCAAATTTTCATGAAATAGATATATATTTTTTTAATCAAACCTAGTAGTTTAGAAACAACATTTAATTTTCTGAAAATTCTATTCTTACATATTTTTGAAATAATATAGATAACTTATTCAAAATTTTGCATGAAGTTTCCTAACTCTAATTTTTCTGATTTTTTTGCCACTTAAGGGCTTGTTTTTTCCATGATGATCCTGCACATGCCTGGTCTAGATATCAACATTATATTTGAGGATATTAGTGATCCATATTTCCCTTTTCTCCATGATTTTACCTTCTATGATAGAATCCCTCACATTGGGATGGGTGATGAGGACTATATTCTTATTGGCCAAAACCAAGTTTCAAATTTGTTTAAGGCTCTTGACTATGCAAAAAGACGCACTTCTCTATAAAATTGTACTTGGTTTCATACTCTTCTAGGGTTCTCAAATGGAAAGAAATGGGATGTTACTTGCTCCCCTTTTCATCCTTTTTTTTGTGAACAAAGGCTATGATATGTTTGTCGCTATATATATACAATATAAAGTCTTTTGAAAAGTTTGGGTTTGCCAGCACCAGAGCTGTGGATTTGCCTAGACTTTGATTTTCTTAAAGGAAACCTTGCCTTCCTCAGGCCATTTGAATGCTAATAATTTATTTAACATGAGTGTGAGAGTTCTTATAATTCTTATGAAATCCAAGATGAATCTACTAATGAAGTTGATCTTCCTTGAGAAAGACTATAATCCCTTTTGATTAAAAGTTAGTGGTAGTTCTTTTATAGCCTTCACACTTTCGAGGTAAATGTCTATCCATTTCTTGGAGACCAAAAATCCAAGAAACTTGCGTCATCGCATACCAAATACACATATTTTCAGATTTAAAGAAATCCCAAACTGTTAACACTTCTAAAAGACCATTTCTAGGTGATCAAAATGGTCACCCTTTGATTTTGAAATTGTTGATCAAATCCTTAAATGATTAATTCATTGTAAGATCCATGGTGGAACCCATTTTTGAAAATCCAAATGACATATTTTCATATGTTAATGTTCCCCATTTAGTAGTGAACATCATCTTGTGTTGATCCTCCTCCTTTATGTAGACCTGATTGTAGCTCAAAAAGTCATCGAGTGATGAGAACATCTCTAACGCTGCCACCATCTTCAAGATATATTCCATCAAAGGGAGAAGGTATAGATTCTTTAAAGAGAACTTTTTTAGTTCTAAAAAATCCATGCAAAGTCAAATGGCTCCATTCTTCTTTTAGACAAGGACTAGATTAGACAACCAATTAGAATGTTTAATCAAGTATATGATCCTTGACTCAATTAGCTTTATGATTTCTTGTGCCATGAATGCCTCTATCTTTAGGTTAACTAGGATTTTATTTGTTAAATCATCTTAGACCCTCGAAAAAGTCAATTTTATGTTGAATTATGCTCAAATAATATCTTCACATCATCATAGGTCTAGACTATGACCTCATGATATTTGGCACATAAGGATATTAGCTCTCCTTGTCCTTCTATGGAACGTTCCTCATGACTTTAAGCTATCTATTCTTTTTGGAATTGAGCTCCTCATAGTCTTCTTTGTTAGCTCTAAATCTTTGTTTACATTTCCTTATATCTTCACAGTTGAAGAGATTCTTTAGGGTGATTAGTCCTTTTGGGAGTTTATTTATTTTGAGTTGGATTATGTTGTCCTCATAGACCTCTTTGGATCTCAGTTGCACTTGATTGGTAAATTTTGTTGACTATCATAGAAAAGTAGAAATCTAGGCATCGTATTCAAAGACTTTCCAATTTTGATAATTATCATGGATAGATGGTTAGAAAATGATGCATACAACATGTTGGTTTTAGGTGAATTAAAATGTTGACTCAAATTGTGAGCTAATGAAATCCATTCTATCAATAGTAAAGTTCTAAGATCTTGGGATGATTTGGATATTGAAAGCCTCAAACCTTTCGATCAAATATCACACTTTATGCTAGTAGGACACCATTCTTACATTTTTCTAGCTACCTATCTTTAGACTTGATTCACCAATATATCAAAATATTTGAACACTTGTATCCCCTTTATTCACCCCCATTCTTTTGTCATTAGAACATGAATTTGTCCCTCATATTCTACATCATTATTTTTGCATGGGAAATAGAAACAAAAAGCCCTAAGGGTCTCCATCATGGCTGGATATTCAAGAAGGATGTCAGCGCCAGAGCCAAACATACATTTGGTACCATTAAAGTGAAAATTCCACAAGTTTTTAATAGGTTCACTAGGTTCTCTTTATATTTCATCAATTTCAAGAGGGCCTTGTCATCATCAAAGATTACATATGTGCCTAGACCGATGGAATGGAAACTACTGAAAGGATCGATATCAATAAACTAGTTCAATAGGACTTCTTCTTTCAGGCCCCAAACACTCATGGCCTCTTCATCCTCCAAAATTTCCACATAGTACATCTCTTTTGTGGACATGGAGTTGTGTGTATCTTTGAAGTTCATTATTCCATCCTCTTTGATTTTTTTGGGATGCAAAGGTTCAAACAATATTTTCATCTTTGCTCCATGTTTAGTCCTCAATATTAAGTGGAACCAGTCAAGTGCCACATATCCACCTATATTTTATGTGAAGTCTCTTCACAAGAACATTCCAAAAATAGAGGGAATGTTGATTATGGCCACATCCTGGGTGACATTTTGGCTTGGGTAGGAGTATAAGGTCAAAGGAAGACTCCTAATGTGACCTATGGTTAGGACCTTGTTCCCATCAAAATGCATAATTCCTTTTTTCGAGGGTTCTTATTTTAATTTCAAAGCATCAGCTAATATCTTAGTCATGACAGTAGTACTAGCCCCCAATTCTATCATATTGTTGTTTAGTAACTTATCTCCCATGATAAGAGTTAAAAAAGGGGTTGGTTTTGGCTTACATACCTCTTTCTCATTCTTTTTATCTCCTGTATTCACATATGCTATGGCTCTTGAAGATTGGGGATCCAATGTGGGCCTTTTTCCTTTATCTTGGCTATGCAGTAGGACTAGATCCAATAATGGAGCTTGCTCCTCTCTATTCACGCATCCCACAACAAATTATTCTAATCTAGAATGGATAAGACACCTCACAAAGATGTATTGGTGGGAGCCTTGTTCAATTGCTCCACCACATTGAGTGTTCTAATTGGTGAGAGCTTTGGTTTATATAGGAGAGTCTCCCTTGCTTTAGGAAAAGGCTATTCTATCATAGGTAAATTGGGAACCTTATCTATGAATTTTGGTTGTAATTATTGTATTTGAATTTGAGGCCACTATGGTTTCTAGGTTGGTGGTGCCAATGGTACATATGGCACATATTCTCTAGTGAACATTTTATTTGATCAGGTAATATAGTTTGAATGTACTTGTGATTTTCTCACAGTTGAGACTTCATTTTTGAACACTAATTCTTCTCTCTCCATCGAAGAAAAAAACACTTGGTCAAGGGAGATATCTGCTTCTTGGTCTAGGGACATCCCCTAAATCTAAGCACTAAATCTAGAATTATCAATCCTGGGGGAGTGATAACCTTTGACATCTGGAGGAATTCCTTGAATTATTTCTTCTACCATCCTTTTTTGAAGATTTCCCCTAAGAAAATTTTAGAGCATATGGGCATCACTACATGGAAATAGCCATGCGCTTGTATCTTCCACAAGGATTTTTTCAACTAGAATCAAGTCATTGCTTGTGCTCGATTTGATTGTCTATATTGGAGTGGTCACCAAGACTATCCATCCTAATGCCTACAACTGATTTCCCCTTCTTAAAGCCTCTTGGTATGTATTATGTTAGAATGGTAGTCTCTCCCTTGATAATTTTGTAGGGGGGTTTGGAGGTGCTACCTGCTGATAGGGTATGTGTAGGATCATCATGGAAAAAATAGGCCCTTAAGTGGAAAAAAAATAGAATTAGGAAACTTTATGTAAAAATTTGAATAAGTTATCTATATTATTTTAAAAATATGTGAGAATAGAATCTATAGAAAATTGAATTTAGTTTCTAAACTACTAGGTTTGTTTAAAAAAAATGTATTTGGTGAAAATTTGAAATTTCAATGTAGTAGTACTTAAATTTTAGGGAAAAAATAAGTAGGTGTTTGTCTGACCACCCTAACCACAATAAAATGATAATTATTTTTTATAATATTTTAGATGTAAGTAGTGGACTCATGTCCTGATGTGATGCATATTTTTTTATAATTTTTTTCCATGTAAATAATTAATCATGACTTTTTTATTACAACTTTTAAAAAATATTAAAATCTCGTATGTGGGACCACCTTAACTTGGTCAAAACTTCATGAAATTCAAATTTTTTTTTTAATTCTATAATATATGAAGCATAGAATGTGATGTAACGCCACGCCACACAACCCTAGGGAAATTTGCACTTTACTAAACAACTGAACTATTTTTTTTTTGAAATAAGAACAAAAGCATGTAAGTTAAAACAATTAACATACAAGTTCACTTAATCATTGCCAACTAATCCCCTAGGTTGCGAGACTATGTTACTTAAACCAAACATGGAACAAGGATTAAAACCATAACATAATAATTACTTAACAAGTAAAGTACACATACATTCCAACATAATAATTTACATCCAAGAGTATGAGATACCTCTTGATTCCAATAACATGATTTACAATGAGATTACAATGCTCATTCCCCGAATGAGGCAAGTCCAACAAAAAGATTACATATTACAAACTCCACCTCAATAACAATTGAGGGGTAATAAAATACAATAAGAACTGAGAGAACAAGGAATGAGAAGAAACTGATTCCCATGAGCTCTCCAGCTGGAAATCACGAACACACGAATATGAAGAAGAACCAACGGATTTAAGATGCACGCCACCCGACCACATGGAATCGAAAAGGTTCCACTCCCTTTGTGCTAGGAGATAGTAACATGAATTCCTACACAAGACCATCTACCACTAAGCACAGGCCACACAAAACTGATACAAAATAAATACAAGACCTTATCACATGACTGAACGGTCATACGTACAACTCTAGGTATGACTCACACAACACTGTCATAGGTTACATTACTTCCAGACATAGAATAGATCAAGAGTGTCACAAATATCAAGTACAAACTGTTGACTTAGGAAGAGTGTCATTGCATAGCTCATCAAGGGATATCCTCTAGGAATCTTCCTAAGCCCTGGCCCCCACTCCATGGGTTATCCTGGTAGCCTCAACCGAAATCCCGGCACCAATGCTTACTCATGCAGAACCAAATACCTCTCGTGAAGATGAGATAGATGATCTTTCCATTCTAGGCCTTCCCATCTCATCCCAAGTCCGAACTAGCCCTTGGGTCCATGAGCTTGTTTAATGTTTGATGCAACCTAAGCTTCTAAAAGTTTTATTTAGTTATCACTGAATTAACCAACTTACAAAGGGTTATTCTGGCACCACTTTGAGCGTCGGTGCCCATTGCAAGCCACTCTCCTAAGACAACCCACACGGTTAAAACCACAATAGGTGACCAGATAAGACGACCTCTCCAATCTGAGGAGGTAACAAAACAAGGAAACTCACTCCAATCACTTGGAGGAAAACAAGGTTAAAACCCTCTCCATACACTGGAGGAAAACAAAGTACAAACCCACTCCAAACATAGGAGGAAACCAATTACAAAAACCCACTCCTTTCAAAGGAGGTACAAATCACATTACCCTCTCCTATTCCAAAGAGGCACAAATCATCCCCATTTGTGAGAACCGGGTGAAAAAACATGGCGTCACATGCACATTTTCCCATGACACAACAAAATTGACTCACGTGCCACAATCCCATACCAATACATGAACTCCTATCTAGAAGACTTCAACATTGACTCTATTCTCTCAACATCGAAGATGAACAATTAAACACTGAAAACATTTCAAACAATTAAGTAAGCTAATGTTCGGATTTCCTAAATCCAATCAAGTACAACTTCCATCACTTGCATTTATCCAATTAATAAACTCATTTCTTTTCACAACATAGAAATATTCAAAGAATAGATCACATACTCTAAATTTCCCAACCATATTCCAAAATCAAGACATTTAAATAAATACATCATCGAACTGGAATTAAACCAATCAATCACTCTACGCCTCACAATCATATACTGTAAATAAATCCACTTGATTTATAAAAAAATTGGATTAAATAAATTACTCTTATAGAAATAAGTCCAACAACTCAATCACATATGATTCATTAAATCATTTGTTACTTCTAAGTTTAACCATTGTATTCTATAAGTTAAACTTTTAGTAAATAATCAATAAGATCAAATAAATCAGTTTTAACCTCAACTCTGCATTACATAAATCATCTAGATCTCATCTCTTCTTGAACATAATATATTCCACTCAATTATACTAAATAGTATATACATAAATCCTCTTGCCAACATTAAAGAATTTGATCCAATAATACAACTCTACTTGATCAATGTATAATTAATCAAAATCAAATTATCAATAAATCCACATTTGACAAATACAATTCTTTGATTTAAATAAATCATTCGTTAATCCTAAGCTCTCCAATTTTGTTCCATAATTAATGATTAGGACCACCTGATTGAACTAAGTCATTCATTATCTCTAAGTTACTCAATTGTCTTCCATACTTATCTAGCATTTTGATAAATAGACATCTAGATGAAATAAATTAATCTTGAATTCAAATTCGCATCAATGATTTAAATAAATGTTAATCAAATCACTTAATCTATATTACCACATGGATTAAATAAATAAATTAATCGAATTCAATATTCTACAAATGATCAACATCAACTTTCATTTCTTCGATACCAATGCGATAATCATTTTAGAGTAAGTTCTATTTTCGATATTCAAATATCATCTAAATTTGTACCCCTAAAAGATCATTTAGGATTCCAAGATTTCCAGTTCAAAACATCATTTAAAACCCCATTAATTAAAATATAACTAATAATTTCATATATTTCAATTAATCATATTTTATTCCTTATTATTTTGCATAAACAAAATATGTCTTTAATATACATTTAAATAATAGCTTAAAATCACTTCTTTTGAAATTTACGGCTATTTATTAAAATACCAATTTCCTTCTTTTATAATAATCACGTAATCATCTAAATTTTCAATTTACTATTTAACATTATTCTAATATTTGCATATAAATAAATTATTTAAATATAAATCTTTAAATACTCATTTAAAATTCCACCTAACATCTTATTCTTTAAACACATATAATTATCAACATATAATCTAAAAATTATTAAATATAATATATGTATATATTATAATAAATATATAATATATATAATTTAAAATTATACATATATTATATATATATATTATAATAAATATATATTATAAAAATGAGATTAATTTATAACTAAAAGTTTTAATAAATTTTAATTTATATTAAAAACAAATAAAGGCCCAAGGCCTTGGCTGCTACGCAACCCCGACAGGGACACACCCTGTGGGTGGCTGCTACGTAGCCACACATAGGGGAGCGCCCCTTTTGGTGGCCGCTTTGCAGCCTCTCCCCAGCCATGGGGAGCGTTGCACAACCAGCACCCCCATGGATGGGGGGTGGTTGTGGGAAGCCCCCACACTCCATTAAAAAAAAATAAAAAATTAACTTACATAATTTTGTTAAAAAGAATGAAATTAAAACAAAAAAAATCAAAACCCCTTTTTCTGGTAAAAGACCAGAACAAGATTTCACATGGCATTTTTTTTGAAAACAAATTTCCAATCTGGGAAATATAAGGGGATAATATATTTCCACAGCCCAAATTGGGAAAATCATTTCCAGAAAAACAAACACAGTTAAAACTAAAATTCCAAATAAAGATGAAAATTTCTCAAATACCCAATAAGGTAATCTGGTTTCTTTTGTTTCATTTTTTTTCATTTTCTACAAGATTCTATTTGTTTTGTCTCCTAGATTTCAAACAATATTTTACAATTTCACAAACAAGATCTAATATGGATTTTTATTATTGAAATTCCAAACCCCAGCTTAAAGATTTTCACACAATTTAACCAAGATTTTCACAATTTATCTGTTCAATCTTGCAACTAGTTTTTCTTTTGATGGGTATTTTCATTGCAACAAAAGGATTTAATCTTTTAAAAGGAAAGATGAATAGATTCTAAATCATTACTAATTGAAACCAAAACAAGAAGGAAAAAAAAAACCTTTTGTTTTCTCCAAATGCTTGAAGATTTGTTAATGGAGATCTTGCCCTTGCTTTTGAATTCAACTTCTCCAATTTTCAATCTTCCCTTCACCAATTCTTTTTCCAAACCAATCCAATTTTTGCTCTCCAATTTCAATCCTCCATTTTCAAAATTAAAATGAAAATAAAATCCTAATTTCCTTATGCAAGCCCTTCCCCCAAATTTGTCAAAAGCCCTAAAATGGACTCACCCACCAAACTTATTGCTAAATGAAGATATTTCATTTTTGCAAAATCATAAAACAATTTCTATTTCCAAGTGTAATTTGCATAATATCCTTTTAAAATAAAAAAATCTATTTACAACCCCAATGTCAAATAAATTTCTTTTAACAAAATATAATTTCAACAATTCATAATAACATTATTTTCAACTTTATTTCTAGGAGTAAAATATAAAACATATTTCTAATTTTTGATTTAATCCAAATATCTAATGATGCCAACATGGCTAAATTGATTTAATTTATCCCTATTAATTTAATTAGTCAATAAAATAAATCTAATTCAAAATTAGATTATTTTATTAATTAAATTAAATTAAATAATTAATCACTAATTTTCCCACATCTCAATAAGACAAAACAATCATCATTTATAAATTTCAAAAGCCATTTAATCACTTTCAACTTGCAATTTAAGGCCAAGGAGGAAACTAACAACATAAAATAACTGAAACCCTGGGAAGAATGTTAGTATTCACCCTGGTCTTGTTAGACTCATTTTTGAGCATTTTCAAAATTTACCTGCTTTGCCTAAAACTATTGAAATTGAAGATTTGGATGATGAGGAGATAGAAAGTAGTAGGGAGATCGAACCCCGGGCCCCCTGCTTTTGTTCTTGTTTGTCATGAAACCATTGCTCCCCAGTCCCTTTCTTGTCAGAAAACCCTTAAGGATTTTGCCTCACTGTCTTATCCTAAACTGCAGCCTCTGCATGAGTGCCCTAGTCTAGGTTTTGCTTCTAGGCCATGTCTTAATCCCCAACCGTCTCCTGGATGCCCTACTCTGGGTTTGTCCCCTAGTTTTAAAGGTAACCCTGTTACGAAACTTGTTTCGTATTCTAGGAATTCAATGGAAATCCTCTCTGATAAACCCATGGTCAGTAAGGAATCGGCCCCTAGTGCCCCTGCATCTGGAAGATTGGGGAACGATCATTATGAGTCCACTATTTAGGATGAAATTAATTCAGCCTTGAATAAGCTCAAGCCTGAGGACATGGTGAGTATAGCAGAAAAAAGTATGGATGGCCTTTTCACTGTTCTTAAGTGGACCCAGAAAGAAATCTGTGATTTGAAATATTGTTTTATTGATCTCAGCAATAGGGTCAGGGACTTGGAGTAGAAGATCAGTTGGAATCGTAGAGATAATGAAGGACAAGAAACTCCCTTACCGAGGAAAAGACAACAATCACAAGAGGATAGATTGACAAGTATCGAGTGCAGCATGTCCAAGATTGGCCAAAACATTAGGGCCACTGTTGCGAACAATCACAAAATCGCTAGGCATAACACCATTATCATCAATGCGATGGTGGAAAAGCTGGAAAAAAACCAAAAGGGTTCGCTGGTCATGGATTTGGATGCGAACAGGGGAGGCAGCAGATCGGTTGGTGAAGGGATTTCGACTCGTACCCAGGCTAACATTAAGAGAAAGACCCCGACTTCATCACATATAGCTCAAATTCTCAAGTAGGGGTTACAGGACATGCAGGATGTTGAAAGGGAGGCTGAGGAGTTACTGAACACCTTGAAGTAGCGTGCTGGTGTTTGTTGCTGGTTTTTCTGGGCGGTCCTTTTTTGGGCCCTATTGTCTCTTGGTGCTGTCATTTCTTTTTTGGGACAACTGTTTGTTAGTTTGAACTTTTTATGTTATCTTTAGTTGTTTAAACTCTACAGTTCCAAGTCCCTGTAAAACCTATTTTTTCCTTTTCAAAAACAACATAAAATAACTGAACCCGACTACAAACCCGACGA
>VDFB02006001.1:0-25385 GCA_007258455.2 Sequoia sempervirens | reverse complement strand
GAGGATTAAATGAAACCAAATAAACAATACTCTGCTTCGCCACGTTAAACGACAACTACACAGAGCAAGTGCAATCTTCTAGGAATGTGCTTATGATTTTCACGTAATGAATAATTACCATCAAATCGAACAACAATTATTCAAACAGAAGTTAAGCACCTACGATAAAGCTCAGTCTAACTTTGCACATTGAGTGAAATCATCCACTCAAAGAAAGTATGAGCTCAGTTTCACCAATCTCCGTTATCAATCTATCATTCTTCTAACATACATCATAATTCAAATTTACTAAGCGAGAAAGGAAATATGTGACCATGCAACTATTCGACAATCAAGTATTCAAGGCACCTCATGCATTTGAACTTCATTATCAAAGTAGTGTTTTCACAACAATCTCATAAAAACTCTCTTTATTGCTACAATCTAACTCTTTAAATCTGCTCTAACTTCTTAATCTCCTCTAATCTATCATCTATATCTCTATATTCTAATTTCTCCTATTAAAATGAGAGAGTGAGGGGGGGGGGGGTTTATATGGTTTTTCAAAATTACAATGAACGGCCAAGATCGATTCAGGATCAAAGGCCCAGATTAAACTGAACTAAACCCTAATTAGGGTTTCCAAAACCTCAATCAGTTAACTGAAGAGAACTCTAGACATCTAGAGTGGCATCCTTATCCACTTGTGCGGCCTCACGTTCGGCGAATCTAGACACGATCAAGCCGACCTCTTCCATGGCAATGTCGGGCAACACGTTGACATTGTACTCCAGCAAATCTAAGCTCTCGGCACACTCTGCAAAAATAGTCGCCCATTCTGGCTCCTGCAGCAAGAAAGAATTCCTGATGGCCATGAAGTTGAATACTTTGGTGAAGCTTTCTTTCAGGATTGGCCCGGTGGTGGAGAAAATTTTTTGTACTTGCTCTCTTAAATTCTTTGGCCGCAAGTGTTTCTTTCGGACAACATCCTTGTCGAGCATGTCTGCAGCCATTTCATTAATTTTACTCTGAATTTCCTTTGCTTGTTCTTCAACTCTACCACTATCCTGCTTCATCTTTTCGAGGACTCCTCTTCTTGAGATCAGAGCATAATACCATCCATTGAAATCATACGCAGCTCCGGCCTCAATAACCTTGTCTTCAATCAACCTTTGCTTTGAGATGCCCTTCAGTTCCCGAATACATGGGATGATCCTGCTCTGAATATCTTCGAGATTACTCCATGATTCCGCCAGGTCTGCAACTCGTGAAAGCATAAAGGAAGCCTGCTCATTTACTTGCGCCAACTTTTCTGCAAATGCCAACGCCTCTTCTTTTCTTCCCGCCATCCAGTCCTTAGCCTCTCTCGCCGTAGTCAGCTCTTCTTCAAAATTTGCACCTGGTTCTCGTGAAGAATTAGGAGGTGGAAGCGCTGCTTGGTCACCTTCATTTAGTGGCTTGGTCAAGTGCTGGATGTAGTCTTTTAGGCGCTGAATTTCTTTTTTATATTCTTTTTTCTTGGCAACTTCTTTTTCCAACCTGGACTTGATGGTAGCCACGGAATTGTCCAAGTCCTCGACCTCTTGCCCCTTTGTTGTTGGACCCATGTCGATGGTCGTGATAGCATATTCATCAGGAGCAATTTCATCTTGGAACTTGTCGGCTGTAGGTACTGCAATTTGTACGGTACGATTGCCAGCCTCATCCCTTTGGATGGTGGAAAATTTCTTGGCCTTCTTCCTCGGGGCAGTTTGCTCTAGTCTTGCCAGAAAATCTGTGTCATTGTCCTCCTCAGGAACCTCTACTGGCGCCTTTCTTTTCAATCTTTCCTTCAACCACTCTGGGATTGTTGGCTGCTCAATTTCGTCCCCCTGTTGATCTTGGACGTCTTGTATATCTTGTACTTCCTGCTCTTCCTGAATCTCCGACATATTTTGAACTTCTTGGACCAATTGCATACCCTGAATTTCTTGGACGGATGGGTCATCTTGGATTCCTTTGAGGGCAGAAATCATTCCTTTCTCGAATTCTCCATCCATAATATCTGTATCATTATCTAATTCTAGGATTTTTGTGCTTGCTGGAGAAGGTTGATCGTCATCTTCTACTTGTATTGGCTCCACATTTTCGACTGGAGAAGGGATCCTAGCATTTTCGAAAGATTCTCTATCCATGGCGAGTATTTCTTCTATGTTCCTGGAAGTGGCCGACTGAAGGGGTTTAGACTTGTGCTTCTTTCGAGCAGGCCCTTCATCTACCATCTTATCCTTGTCTTGTCTTGCAGATTTATCAACTTCTTTCCTCTTTCTCGAGTTGGCGGCATCTGTTGGTCCATCTCCACGAGATGCACCGGCGTTTGAAGAACAGGACTCTATATCGCCCATCAATTCGTAGGTGAATTGCACATTTCTTTGTCTTAGGACTTCTACCTGCCGATCTATCCACCACTGAGAATACTTGAAAACAGGCCGCATAAAAGTTGCTAGGTCACCCATCTCAGGTTCAAACCATCTTATAGGGGGAAGCGGCTCATTCTCCTTGAAGCCTGGCTGTACGTATATTCCATCATCTTGTAGTTGATCGGGTATTTTGAAGAGCTCTGTTGCCCTTATCATGCTTAACGGAAATCTTGACCACAACCTCCTTCTTACGTCATATTCATCCGCTGCGTTGGCCCAGAAGTCCTCTAAGTCAACCCGATGCTTGTACCTCTCTCCATCCACAGTTCTGATGTGATGGAGCGGATCAAAATTGTTCCTGGATTTATATGATATGAATGGATATTGTTGAATTTTCAGTCGGGCAACCTCTGCTGCTTGTGCCGTCGGACATGACTCCTCCATATTGCCGATGAAGAAAGGAAAGGTGACTGTCGCTTTCTGCTTTGGCCTTTGTATATTCTGATACGCTTCTAATTGCCTCAGCACTTCCAGCAATACCATCTTGTTGGTAGGATAGATGGGAAGTCTGTAAGGATTTCCTGAGAATCCTTGGATCCTGATATAAGTGAACTTAGGATACTGAATGAACCAAAATCCATACCGATTGATTAGGCTCTTGGCTTCGTGTGAGTCTTTGGTGCGTTCCGCCTTGAAGAAGTCGGGTAATGTACATCAAAAAGGCATCATGAGCTCGTCGGAAATGAGACTTCTCTTTCAATTGCAACTGTGGATAGCAATCGTAGGCTTTGAGTTGCCCCTCGCCATTGCCGACCACGCCTTTGCAGATCAAGCCAGGATACTTATAATATCTTGCAAGTGAATATATGATGTATGAGCTCATGTGAAAAGTTTTGGTCTCTTCAAAGTTGACCAACTGCTCGTGCAGGCTATCACTAATCATTCTGGACCAATTGAACATCTTGACTCCAGTGATTATTTCATCAATAAAATAGTACATCCAGTTTTCGAAAGGTGCACTGTGGGAACTGCCTACAATTCTGTTTAGTAGCAAAACGATGTCACCATATTCCTCTTTGAAATGGGTTCTGATCAATTTCTTTGGCATCTTGCTTGCAGTAGGCTTGGGCTTTAGTAGCCAGTTCTTGTTTAAGTTGGACACACAGAGATCCTGTTGGCTTTGATAGAGCTTGAGTGCATCCTGCTTGGTGCAGTAGGATGTTCGGTTGTACACAGGAATTCCAAAAGTTTATTGGATTGCTGGCTCGAACAAGTAGGCAAGGACTCTTCCGTCAGGAGCTTCTATTTGTCTGTCTCGTGCATTGTAGTGTAGTGCGCATTCTACCATAAGCTCCGGACATTCTTTTGCTGGTGGAAATCCAGCTGCGTGGATGATTCCATTGCGCATCATCCTCATGGCAATCGGTGTAGGCAGGCGTCCATCAGTCCCGTACATTCTTTTCCTGAAGTCTTCGAGGTCAACGTGGCCAAGATTAGTGTCCACAACGTGCTCCCACTTGGACTTGATTTTCGATTGTGTTTGCACACCTTTGCTGGAAAACTTCATCTTCACTGCTTCGAAAATAGATCTGCAAGAAAAAGTAGAGAAAATAATCAAAATTCGAAACTTAAATCAGTTTGAAAGATATTCCAGCTAATTATCAATTTAGACTTCGTGAAAAATCAAGCTGGAAAGAAAATAAACGACGAAGTTTCATGCCAAAGTGAAGTGGACAAAGCAAATCTGCATGTGACTTCTGGAGAAGTGATCACAATCACGATGCAAGCTGATAAAAATTTATTTCCTTCACTTTGCTGCAAATTTCCTCAACAAGTTTCTTCTCACACCTTCTTCAAAAATCGAATGATTGTGCAAATGAGAGGTGAAATCAATTATAGAGGTGAGAAGATCGATCTTTTTAGCAAATTTGCATTGTTTCCTTCGAATTGAGTTTGAACTCATCTTTCACTTTGCTTCCGGGTGGCAAGTTTTATCTTCAATGCTCTTGTCCGGGAAAGTTTCCAATTTCATCGCCAGTCCAACAAAGCTCTTTGTCTTTCTTTCCAATTTCGAATTTTTCAAGACTTATCCTTTTGGGTGTTGGAAAATGAAAAATTAAAATAATTAAAATAATTATTCCATGTGTCAATTCCAACCCATTCGTTTTATGCCTAATTATTTTTGTCCAAGGCAATATTATTTTCAAAATTTTCCTGCCAATGCCTTAGGCGAATTTTCATTTTGTCCAATTTTCTTGCCATGATCTCTATCGTCCAATTTCATTTGGACATGATTTTTTGATCGTTTTTCCAAAATTTGTCTAGCCATGTCCAACTTTACTTGGCCATAAATCTCCTTCTTGTCCAAAATTATTTTGCCATGTCCAATTTTATTTGGCCATTTTCTTTTTCAAAATTTATTTAGCCAAAATTCATTTCATCTTCCTAGACAC
Source organism: Sequoia sempervirens (assembly GCA_007258455.2). Taxonomy (NCBI): domain Eukaryota; kingdom Viridiplantae; phylum Streptophyta; class Pinopsida; order Cupressales; family Cupressaceae; genus Sequoia; species Sequoia sempervirens. The sequence continues at coordinate 20,554 of VDFB02006001.1, read as the reverse complement.
TTCGGATTTGGACTTAGGCAAATTTTCTTTCCTTTTCAAGCATGGCGAAATTTTTAAAGTGTCAAACATATTTTAACATTTTCCAAAGGTTTATACTTGGGCAAAAATTTCAAATTTTTACTTTCCTACACATGGCGGACTTGCTTCATTTCTTTGCCATTCAACTTTTGCCTTGACTATGCCTTAGACTTTTCATCTCTTGCCTTGGAGCGGACTTTAGCACTTGTTAAGCCACTCCTTTCATGTTTATGGTGGACTTGAGGTCTTCTCTTGCCATTTCCTTTTTGACCAAGGCGGACTTCCTTTACTTGCTAGCCATTCAAGCTTTTTCTTAGCTATGCCTTAGACAATTTTTTCTTTCTATGGGCGGACTTTGTCTATCTTCAAGCCACTTCCTTCTTGCTAAGGCGGACTTTCCTCACTTTGTTGCCATCTAATCTCTTGGCTAAGGCGGACTTTGGGTCTTTTCTTGCCGCTTTAAACTTGAACATGAGCGGACTTTGTAACTTCTGATGCCACTTTGACTTTTACCCAAGGCGGACTTCATGCATTTGCCAGCCACTTCTCACTTTGCCAAGGGCGGACTTCACTTTATAGCTTGCCATTGGATGGCGAACTTGGTACAATGTCTTGCCATTTCTACTTTTGTGCAGGGCGGACTTCATTAGATGCCTGGCCATTTGAGGGGCGGACTTCATTCATTTGTTTGCCATTGCCTCTCTTGCTAAGGCGGACTTCCTTCATGGCCTTGCCATCTCTCCATCTAACCAAGGCAGACTTTAGCATTTAGCTTGCCATTACCATTGTTTGGCTGAAGATTTCTGATGTTAATTCCTCCATTCTGCAAGCTGGTAAATTCCATACTTAGGCAAATTTCTCACAAACTTCAGTCTTCTCCATGAATGAATGTTCAGATTTCTCATAAGTTTCTCAGATTTTCTATGAATTGCTCAGATTTCTTGATGAATTTCCTGATTTTTTACCAATTTGTTGACGGATTCATCGTCTTATTCACCATTTTCTGTGCTTTTCACCAGATTTCTCACCATTTTCGAGCAAATTTTCCAGATTTTTAACTTTTTCAGTGATTTTCAGAATTTAGCCAAAATTTCAAAAAATTCGAATCGATTTTCTGAGAGTTTCGTTGATCTTTTCGAACTTTTGAGTGGATTTTGAAACTCGAGCCCTTTCCAAATATAGAAACTTTCTAAAAATAGAAATTATCCAAAATAGACCCTAAAAAATAGGGATCCCAGAATTGCCCAAAAGTGCCAAAAAAGGAGGTCCTAAAAAATAGGGGGCCCGGGGTGAGAAACCCTAAAAACTTGGAGGTGTCGGAATTGACTGAAACGACAGTCGATCTTCGTCTCCCAGGCCTTCTAAGCGCGATGGCGACGTTTATACAGTGATCCAGGCTAAAACTCACTTGCTTGACTCGAGTGACCATTCAAAATTAAGACTCAAACCCCCCAAACGAAGAGCAGACAAAAGAGGCACGCGGAAGCAAAACCCTAAAAGACAAACAAGGGTCCCCATTTGCAATGGGGCGAGGTGTGAATTAGGTCACAACACGGGATTCATACTTCCTTAATTATTTGTGATTATTTAATGGCAACATCTCTAACATGGCCGACCTCCTTTGCAATTATTATTTATTATTTGTAATTATTTTTATGGTGGCCGACCTTGTCCTTGAAAAGGTGCGACCCCTCTAAGCAACATGTATATATAGGTCACTTTCTCTCATTTGTGCATCAAGAAAAGCTCAATCTCCTTCTCCATTAAGTGCGAGTTCTTCAAGAAGAGTAGTGTGAATTCATATAGGAGCGGATTGTGAGTCTATTCAAGTGCAGATTGAAGGGCAGATTATTAGTGTGTTACAGCCATTGCTAGTGCTGTTTATTGGCCTTGTGTGTGGCCTCATTGTAAAAAGACTTGCTGCCATTACTTATATATATAAGAGATATATTTGTTGCTGGGTTTTTCTCCCTCAAGAGGAGGGTATTCCCAGGGTATCTGCTATGTTATTGTGTCTGATTTTGAATTAATTTTCTGTGCATTAAATCTGATCATAAAACAACATGGTATCAAAGCGGGTTAGAAGAAGATCTTGATCAGATTTAGTCTTACAGCGATCCTCTTTATTCTCCTTCTCATCCTTGATCAACAGCATGACAAAGAAAGGTTGAAATGTTATTGGTGAGGAATCCTTAAAGCTTATGAGAAATCCTAAAAGCTCATTTGCTCACGGTGTTCAGAAAAATGAGCGAAAGATGGTTGGAGCAGTACACTTGAAGGTATTCTCTGTCTGAGAGAGTAGATCGGATGACAAAAGGTTCTCCCTTTTTTCACTGACACTAAGACACTCCATCTGAAAACTAATTCTAGAGAGGATCGTTCAACATGGATTGACTCTTTAGTGGCTGCCAAAGATCTTTTTCCTTCTAGGTCAATCAGCAGCAATTTTCTTATGCCTGTGGAGGAGATTGTTGTTTCAACTGAGAAGCTCAAATGTCGCTTACAAGCAGAAGGATTGAATGATGAAATAATATGAGATTGCGAAGACATCATGCTATCAGAATTTCTGAGTTACAAACTCAGCTCAAGTTCCTTGAGCAAAGACGAAGGGTCTGGCCTGCGAATATTGCATCTGTTAGTCCTTATTACTGTTGTGTATGCAAATTTGTCCCAGATCTGCATATCACTGTCACCGTGTATCTCCAGATTTCGATTCTTCTAATTATTGTGCAAAAGTTCTAAGAGAAAAGCTTCAAACATTTTTTGATGGGCCTGTGTTCAAGTTGTGAAGGTTGTGGATTGATCTGAGTGCAAGAGCAGCATACTATGTTCAGTAATTGCATCCATTAGAATATTAAAGAGATACGTATTCTTTGTTTTGTTTGAAATCACCTTTCTAGGCTGAATTTCAGTTACTTCATTTAGTTGGATCTTGTAATTAGTAAAGAGAGATAGTGGTTTCTCTTGGATTGTGTTCCTAGCATAAGATCTTTGAAGATTTCATTTATTGCAAGTTATTTCATGCTAGTTGTGAAGATTTCTGAAATAAAAGAAGAATTGAAATTTCAATGGTGATTAGTTGGTCACATCGATATCATTCTCTAATGCATGAACTGGGATAGAGCCTTGAACTCTTGGAGAGAGTTGGTTCTACATGCTAACTACATAATGCATTCAAAAAATCTGTAGTTGTTCAGATTGTCTTTTGTTGTGCTGAGCTTAGCACTCTTGAGAGGAGCAAAAGATGGAAGAAAGAGTTATATCAAAATTCAATAAAGATAAGTTTCCTTATCCCTTCATTCTGATTTTTTGATATATTTCTCTTTTATGTTGCTTTATTTATTCATGTTTAAATATTGTTCATAAATTCTTATGTATTCATGCTATAACTTGAAATAGTAAACCTTGTATGATTGTAGCCTTGATATTTCTTTGGATAATTATAAACTGTTAGTAATCTCTCTCTAAAATGCTTGCAGTTCACTGTTCTAGGAGCAAGAAGGTGATGAGAGATTGCTTAGTGATGAAAAGCTTGAGGCATCTTGTGAGGAAGTCATGCCAACCAAAGAAATGATCAAGCGTGAAGTCACCACTTGCAGCCATGGGACTGAGTTGGTGGCCAGAGGGAGTTCACTTCCAGAAGTCTTCTTTGCAATCTCTGAAGCAAGGATCAAGAGGGATTTTTGTAACTCACTGAGAAGAAGTGAAGATTGTTGTATTGCAAGGCTAGGTGCTAAACCCTTAGAGGATCCCTTCAGCTGCTGAGATCATAATTGCTCAAGACTGTCTTCTGGAATTGTCATTGGTAGCCCCACAAACCTATTCAGAATAGTGTGATCTGGGATGAGGTCGAGGAGGACTACCCTGAACTCTCTACAGTACCAGAGGTGTGCGCTGGAAAACATTTATCTAAGTCAAGTGTTGCAAGCAATCTTGGACGAAGAGGTCAGAAGGTTGATGCAAGTGCTTGAAGATTCAGAGGGAGCCTACTGAACCTGAAGATGGTAATCTAGTTGATCTTGGTTCTTTATGTTGATTTAATTCTTACTCAAGAAGATCATCTCATTATCAATGCAAGGAGGAGTTAGCTTCTAAATTTGAAATGAAGGATCTTGGTTACATTACTTCCTTGGTTTAGAAAGAATGACAAAGGCTTATTGAGTTCATTCTGAGTCAAGGGAAGTACACTATTGACATTCTAAAGAGTTCTGGTATGATGGATTGCAAATCCATGTCTACACCTATGGAGACCAACTTGCAGAAGCTGAAAGAGGCTGCAGCTAGTTCAGACTTGGTGGATCCTACGATGTACAGACAGTTGATTGGGTCCTTGATGTATCTAGTTAACACTAGACCAGATATCTATTATGTTGTGAGTGCACTTAGTCAGTTCATGTGTGAACCGAGACAGATACATATTGTTGCAGCAAAACATATCTTGAGATACTTGCGTGGCACAGTTGGATATGGGTTGAGATATTCTTCAGATGTGGACTTGGAGCTGCATGGTTTTACTGATTCTGATTTGGCAGGGAGTGTCACTGATCGGAAAAGCACCTCTGGATGTTGCTTCAGTTTAGGATCGACTATGATTTCCTGGTGCAGTAGGAAGCAGTCATCTGTAGCATTGAGTACAGCAGAGGCAGAGTATATTGCAGCTTGTATGGCAGCTTGAGAAGCAGTGTGGCTTCGTAAGCTCCTTGCAGGATTGTTTGGACAATCAATGGAGCCTACTATCATCCATTGTGATAACCAGAGCTGTGTGAAGCCTTTTGTCAATCCTGTGTTTCATGACAGAACCAAGCATGTTGAAATCAAATACCACTATATTAGAGATATGGTATTGAGGAAAGCTATACAGTTGAGGTATATCAGCACTGATGAGTAGACGACAGACATTCTCACCAAGCCTCCTTCCAGGATAAAGTTTGTGTACTTTCGAGATAAGTTTGGTATGGTGGAGAATACAGCCTAAACTAAGAAAGAATCTCAGTATCAGTGATCCTCATGAATGAGTTCTTCTCTGTGAGAGAATTTCGAGGTGAAATCCCTTGATTAATGAGTTCTTCTCTGTTGGAGAAGTTCAAGGTGAAATCCTTTGATTAATGAGTTTTTCTCTATAAGAGAAGTTTGAGGTGAAATCCCTTAATTCCACCCTCTGGGAGAGCCATGGTGGATGTCATGTGTGTGACTCCATGACAGCATCACGTGAGAGAGTACGTGATGATTCCTCTTGTAGTGTTTTCACCCTTTGGGAGAGCCATGGTGAAAGTCATGTTGAGGTGACAACATCACGCAAGTGATGAACACTTGTACATACCATACATGGTTGTAGCCATTATGGTTGATATCACGATGAGGTGATATCGTTTCTTTTCCATACATGGTTGTAGCCATTATGGTTGGTATCACGATGAGGTGATATCTGATATCACGATGAGGTGATATCGTTTCTTTTCCACATATGGTTATAGCCATTGTGGTTGGCATCACAATGAGGCGATGTGTCTTGTGCAGCAGGAAGTATTCCTCCCTAGCTGAGAGGGAGTATTGATGTTATTGCCAACTTCGGGCTTCATACTGTTGATGTTATTGCAGCTTCGGGCTTCATACTTCCTTAATTATTTGTGATTATTTAATGGCAACATATCTCTAAGATGGCCAACCTCCTTTGTAATTATTATTTATTATTTGTAATTATTTTTATGGTGGCCGACCTTGTCCTTGAAAAGGTGCGACCCTTCTAAGCAACATTTATATATAGAAGGTCACTTTCTCTCATTTGTGCATCAAGAAAAGTTCAATCTCCTTCTCCATTAAGTGCGAGTTCTTCAAGAAGAGTAATGCGAATTCATATAGGAGCAGATTGTGAGTCTATTCAAGTGCAGATTGAAGGGCAGATTATTAGTGTGTGTTACAGCCATTGTTGGTGCTTTTTATTGGCCTTGTGTGTGGCCTCATTGTAAAGAGACTTGTTGCCATTACTTATATATATAAGAGATATATTTGTTGTTGGGTTTTTCTCCCTCAAGAGGAGGGTTTTCCCAAGATATCTGCTGTGTTATTGTATCTGATTTTGAATTAATTTTCTGTGCATTAAATCTGATCATAAAACTAACAATTTGAAGAAGTGGCATCCATTTTGGTGAATTTCTTACTTGCTGGTCTAATTTTCTGTATTTACTATTTCTGATCAGACTTGTCTATTTTTGAAATACTGCTGATTTGAACTCAATTTCTACATCATTCTCATATTGTATCAGTTAGAGGTTTTTACTAACTCCTTGTGGTTTTTTGAAGAATAACTCTATGTTTTTGAAGCCGAAAACTCTATCATTGTAAAGCTGGTTTTGTAGTACTAACAGTTGTTTTATTTATTGTTGCATTTAATTATTTGTAATCACTCCCACTGAAGAAGTGGTTGAGTTAATAATTTTACTTTCAACACTTGTTTAAATTCCCCCCACTGAATAAGTGGTAGAGAGGATTCATGGTCGGCTTGCCGCCTTATTATTTGTAATTAGTTTTGCTCCCACTAAATAAGTGGTCGAGTTTATGGTCGGTTATCCGCCTACTCTTGTATTTACTTTCATTCATGGTCGGCTAGCCAACTAGCAGCTTTGTATTTCATTTCTAGTTGCTAACAATCCCTGACACTGTATGCTCTCACTTCGCCCACATTGGGATCTTGGTGACCAAAAGGTGTAGGGTTACTTTCAAGCTGGTTCATATTTGGAGCTAATGCTAACAGTGGTGATTTGTGCTAATAAATTCAAAAAAAAATTAAGGGGGAATATTACAAATATGGTTTATCCGACTATGTATTAAATGTTTGTCGGCTTTGAGTGGTTATAAGATTTTTTTATTTGGCAGTTGTGTTCCTCTTGGCAAATGTCAGGTTCTTTAAATAGATTTTGCATCGTCAAGTAAAACAATAATATCTAGTTAGATCAATTTTGATCCTTGGCTGACCATCTCTTGTCTACTTTTGTAATAACTTCATGTGCGAATGACAATATACCTTTACTCCTCTATCTAGTATGCATTATCAATTCTATTCACTAGTTCAAGTATTCATTTTATCAAATAGGAAAGTAAACAGCCATAAAAGCAATATATATAAACAAACAGTTTCTAGCTTGACTTGAGGGAGTTGCTGACTGCCATAGAATAACTTGCAGAAATATTTTTATGATCGTTTCAATTTTTACTATACCTGGGCTCATTTTCCAATAAATATGACTGTAGAGTTTGTTAGAGCAATACAGTTTTCAAACTAATACTTCCAAATGAACAGGTAAAAATTTACTAGAAGAAATTTCATTTATTTCACACTAGATTCACAGTAAAATAATGCACCCTTGTAAATGGCAATGCATTCACTAACCGGGATAAATGGGCATAACAGCAATGGACATCCCTATGAAAGTCAAAGCAGCAGTCCCTCCAGCAAGACCATCAAGACCATCTGTCAAGTTTATGCCATTAGCCATAGCTGCAAAGCAAAATACTCTTAATGGAAGGTACCATTTTCCCAAATATAATGGACCTATAGGTGCAGGTAAAGGCAACAACAATTTCCTGCAACATAACCAAATTAATGTGTATTGTAAGAAACACACTTTCTAGGTTCTGAATTGACAACAGACAAACAGGAAAGTATATGCTTTGTAATCAATGTCAAAATCATAACTTATTGGCAATCACAGAAAGGTAATCATTTTTCTTTTTATACAATATATATGGAGATGAATAACAAGCCATATGGAATAACAGATGTATATTTCCACACAAATACTATTTTATCAGGAAGTTTTTAGAGAGACTAAGCAGAGGATGGGAAGATACAAACAGAAAAAAAATGTAAACAACTGAGAAAATGTGGAGGATTTAAGCAGGCTGTCACGATAAAACTGAAGTAAGTTACTAGAAAAATTTTGAAACAGAATGATCAAGGAAATGCACATTTCAGAAAAGCACTGCACATCAGATAAAGAAACTATAATAAAAGAGATATTATAATGAATGGAGAATGGGATGGCCAATAGATGGCTTTCACCATGTGGCTTTAAACACCACAGGAAAGAGAAATAAAAGGAATGGCAGGAAAATATAGAATATTCAACTAATAGTATGGGATAATTTGTTTCTTCCATGGCATCATGCTTCTTAGTTCATAGCCTTCCTTTGGAATAAAGTTGTCAAAAATTTGTATGATTAGCTTCTGATTCCTGTCATGTTATTCAGACCAAATAATTCATTTTAGGTAAACACATGCAATGGGATATTCAACCAGCTGATCATTTCTAACAGCTAAAATACATAGATATTCACGTCCATGCAAAATATGAATGTGGATGCAGAAGTAGCATGTTTCATTTAAATTCATCAATTAGACATATGATTTTTTAATCTACTCTTCATCAGCAATCTCTCTTGTCATCCTTAGTATTTGAACATATGCCAAAAGCTAATATAAACTTGATGCAATTCTTTATGCATGCTGACTCCTGCATTCACTAAGCGTGGAGTCTAACATGCTGACCGAATAAATAGCTTGTGGATTTACTGATGTAGAAATCTTTGGTTGTTGTGCTTCTGATGACAATAATTGAACCATACCTCTACCTACCATCTTGTTAATCATCTTTTGCATTTGATGTGATCTTGCCATTTGTGGATACTTTGCATGCAACCCATTAGTTCAAATGTTTTACCCTCTAAGTGAAACAACATGAATAGACCCTAGAAGTTATCTCAATTGTTCCTAAAGTAGTGAGCCACTAGACTCCCAAAACAATGTCTACTCCAACCATGAGGATAACAAACATAGGGCAATCAAGCATGTAGTCTCCTATCATGAGTTTGATATTGTAGCATTTTTTGGAACAATTAACTATACCTGCATCTGCAATCATAACCTAACATTCTAAGGTTGGGTAAACAAAATAATTCAACTATTTTGCCAACTTACTTTGATCAAGTTGGCAGATTTGTGAGAAGGTGTTGGAGCAGATCTGAGAAGTTGCAAATAAAAATCAATATATTGTTCTTGTGGAGGTTGGAACCTCCTACTTGAGGAGATCATGAGGTTGGAACCTCTTGTTGAACACATTGGAAACTCTTGCTGAGTTGGTGCTCAATGGTGGGGATTGGAGTCTCCAGTGGGTTGGTGCCTGCAAATTTTGTAAGATTAATACAACCAAGATTTTGCCGCGGTTTTCTCCCGAAAGGGTTTCCACGTAAACTTGTGTCTCTTGTGCATCTTCTCAAATTGCTACATCTTGCAGGAATGATACTACCATGGATAATTAGGGCTTGAAGTAATATTGCTTTGCTTGATTAAGTTAAGGAGTAAAGTTTAAATCTATACTGATTCACTCCCCTCTCAGTATACGTGTGTGTTTCATCACCTTCGCCATCAAGAAACTAAAACTTTGACTCAGTATAAATTTCAAACCATAACTTTGAGTTGAGCATCATTTTTCTTAAGTGCAGAAAGTTTTGTGTAGAAAGCAATTATGTAATCAATTTCTTGTTATTCTCAACCCTTTTTCCTAAAAATGTGTAGAATCATTGCGGAATTATAAGAACATGGCTATAAAGTTTGTAAATGCACTAAGCATAAAGCGCCACCATTGTCTTCCCTATGGGTTATTCTTATTAACTTTAAGTGAATTTGGGGGATTGTACTCTTGTTGGTTGTGTATCATTGTGTTTTTTGCATCTTCTTGTGTTCTTTTGTTCTTGTAATAGATCAAGAACAAATCCCAATACTAACATCATAAAACTACTTTACTTGGAAAAGTGAAATGACAGATTTATTGAAGGCTAAAAGCTTGTTTGAGATAACTCAGGGAACTAAAATAGAACCAACTTCAGATGTAAAAAGATAACTGTGTGCTCATCTTTGGTATGCAAACTTCAAAAATCTATGGCCTTAAACAAGTTGCTTAAGCTTGCTAAGCCAAGATGGATCCTTTCCTTCTTTGAATAAAATTCTCTATGTATCATTCTAATCCAACTGTCTATGGAGATGGTGCACTTCTGATCTTGGTTCTATATGTTGACCTAATCCTGAGTAATTGGTTTGATGTAGTATGCTCTATAGGGCAAATTTGCTATAACTAACTAGGGCCTATTGCACTACTTTCTCAAGATTGAGAAAACTTGGTCCAATTTCAAGATAAGTCTTGCACAACCCAAGTATACTCTTGATTTAAGGTTAAATTAGCAAGTCTAAAAAGCAATATCCTTCGATTTTTAAGCAGAATTAAGCATAAGTATATATGAAGAATGCAGCAGATTTATATTAGATATAAGGTAGATATAAGAGCAGGTGTAAAGCAGAGTTTTGAGCAGATATGAAGGTGTTATTATCAGATCTTATGAGCCGATTAAAGTGCAGACTTAGAGCAAATTAAAGTGCAGATGCATGAGGTTAATTTGTGCAGATCTATGAAGTTTCTATGAGCAGGTTTATGTAAAGAAAATTAGAGCAGATCTTAAGACAGAAGACAAAGGAAATCATTGCCATGCATGTGATCCGTTTTGTGAAAGCAGAGTGCATCATTTGAATCAAATTTGTAAAGGAAGGAAGGTGTATATGTGCGGATCTCATTTGCAAAGGAAAGACTAACATTATTCAGAATCGGAAGTTACGATTAGATTTGTATGGAGAAGTAAAACTATATCATTCATTGAAGAATTTGGAGGTTGGTGCCTATCAAGAAGAGATTGGTGTCTCTTCCTGAGTTGGTGCTCAATAGTGGGGATTGATGTCTCCAGCAGGTTGGTGCCTACAAATTATGTAAGTGGGGATTGGTGTCTCCAATGGGTTGGTGCCTACAATAGAAGTTTGTAAAAGAGTACATTGGAGCCTACGAAGATCTATATATATAAGCAATATTTTCCTGTGGTTTTCTCCTGCAAGGGTTTCCATGTAAATCATGTGTTCTTCCTGTGTTCTTAATTGCTAGATCTTGCATGTGTATTATTGTTGTGGATGATTAAGTTTTAAAGTGTTATTGCGGTAGTTGACTAAGTTTTGAAAGTAAAAGATTGTTGTTATACTGATTCACCCCACCCTCCACCCCCCGGTGGATGATTAAGTTTTAAAGTGTACTGCGGTAGTTGACTAAGTTTTGAAAGTAAAAGATTGTTGTTATACTGATTCACCCTACCCTGCACCCGCCCGCTCCCTCCTCCCTCTCAGTATAACTGTGTGCTCATCAAGCTATTCCTTGCAAGGGGCCTACCTAGTCCCCTCTCTCTTTTCTCTCTTCTTGTGGGGTTTTTTCTCTACTTCTTTGGGGTGGGAAGGTTGTCTCTCTCTTTGTTTGGGAGGGAATTCTTTTGTACTTGAATACCTATAATAGCCTTCTCTTTCTAGGACCCATCTTTACCTTGTTAAGTTGCCCTTAAGGGGAGGCATTGGTGTGTCTATGAATTTATCATATATTTTTCATACATTTATTACACCCTAAGGTTAATTGAGTTATGGATTTTTGGGAGTGTGAGATGTCATCCTCTTCCATGGAAGTTGCAACTCTCTCATTTGGACACTGAGGTGTCGCTTCGTTCCATGGGAGTTATAGTTCTTGGGGAGTGAGTTATCACCCTCCCCCTCTTCTTGTATTTTCCATAATGGCAACCTTGTTCCATTTATTGCTTATATGCTTAATGAATGGAATAGCCATTGTTTGCTTATCTAAATCCCCTTGTTTGGAGTAAATAGGTTATTGTAATTAGTCTTAAGGCATTTTGGTCCTAGGTAGATTTGTTAGGAAAATCTTACACTTTTCCCTCATGCTAGACACTCATCCATGAAGAATATAGAGTTTGCTTCCATCCATCACTGTAAAACAGAAATCCCTCTTGGGTTTTGTTATACCAAGGATCAACAGGTGGCACAGCTGCAACATATGATTTACTCCTCATTGTGTACATGATATGGAATGTGTTGTCTGCAACAAAGGTTTCAATGTGCCAATTAAGACAAATCCTATGATTCTTAACGGCTGGGATACTGAGGATTGGCAAGGACATGATGCTTGTTCACAAGTGCTCCCATTTAAGTGTATACACTTCCAGGATTGACTGATGATCGGCCACTACAACTACTCCAATAACATGGAAATTACTGAAAGGACCCCAGATGCCAGCTCTGAGAGGGATGAGATCAGCATCTACACTTTTCATATAGACTAATATCCTTTCTTTTGCATATGATCTGTGCATGATGTCATTGAGCCATGATATAAGCTACAAACAAATTTCTGACAGCATTCAATACATATACAGCTTGTTTGGATCACAATTAGATATCATATTTTGCATTAATTTTAGAAGAACCAAAAGGAATATATCAAAAAAAAATTGCCAAAACAAATGTCTCCAGCTTTCTCGCAATCCCTTGAAGACTTACACTAGACAAAAGAGGAAGATAGCCAAGAAAAATCCATCTGATGGGGGATCTACTGAGATGTCTAGTCAGATTAATTGCCAAAACAAATGTCTCCACCTTTCTCACAATCCCTTGAAGACTTACACTAGACAAAAAAATTGCCAAGAAAAATCCATCTGATGTGGGATCTACTGAGATATCAAAAAAAAATTGCCAAAACAAATGTCTCCACCTTTCTCACAATGCCTTGAAGACTTACACTAGACAAAAGAGGAAGATAGTCAAGAAAAATCCATCTGATGTGGGATCTACTGAGATGTCTAGTCAGATTAATGCTGCCAAGGATTAAGGTCACTGCCATTCTTGATGACACAACCAGAAGAAGATATTTTTCTTTGCACTGCCAACATCCTTGCTATTAAGTATGAAGCCATCCACGACAATATCAATGGCAAGAGTAAGCTTGTTTCTCCTTCTGCTTTTGTTCTCATCTGTACTTCTTTCAGTTCACCCTGCATTCAGCCTCTCAAAGTTACTCATGCTGCTGATCTCACATCCAACTCTGCTTGCTACCCTTCCTTCTTTCCACCTCCAAGAGCTTCACTCACCAATCCCATCTCTCCTAGAATGGAGAATTTTACTCTGTTTCATCCTCAACCCATGAAACCTGCTCCTCACATGCTGATTGGTGAATCAAACACCTTCTACAAAAAGCAAACTGCCAACTCAAATGATAAAAATCAGGCTAAACACCAATTACACTCTGAGACAACTATCCATTAGGAAGTGCCCAGCATCAGCGACACTTTCAGTGGACTTACAAAAGTAATGGTGTAGCAAAGCAAACTACGGGAATTCAATCAAAGAAAATGCCGCCATGCTGTTGCAAAAATTTCAGGGAACAAAAGAAAATCAAAGAGGAATAATTAACAGTATAAACAAGCTTGATGAAGGACTGGGTATTCTTCATTATTGCTTTAAGCAGGTCCACAACAGGGCTGAGGCAATTGAGAAGATCCTTGGAGTTAACAAGCAAAAAAAGGATGATAACCTCATTCATCCACAATTCCAGCTGCTTAATACAGCCAAAGAATGACCAGTCAAAGGTCCATCTCTCTCAGTGACTTTACTGCCTCTGCTCAACAATAGAATCTGCATCCTAGAGGCCAAGGTGAAGGCCATCATGGATGGGGATGGCATGCACAAAATTGAATGCGGCAACAATCCACCAAAGAGGCATTGCAACACTAGGAAATACAGCTAAATAATTCCGGGTTCTTTTTGCTCTTTTCTAACTGATCTATGCATTAATATTGTCATGTCAGAGTTTGCCTCTCTGAGAATGAAACTTCTTGTTTTCTTGGTTATGTATTCTAAATTGCAATAGTTTTTTCTTCTCTTCACCTTTCTCTTGGTTTTCGTAATCTGCCCATATAAGCTCTTACTCTAAGGGCTTTTGTATTACTTTAAATAAGCTCTTTTTGTAAAGGCTTTTGCATTAATTTAATGGGCAGATTACAAATGCCAAGAGCAAATTAAAGACTAAGAAAAAGCTACTGGAATTGAGAATACATTGCTGAGAAAGCAAGAAGTAGCATTCTAAGAGAATGCAAACTCTGACATGACAATATTAGAAAGCTTACTGATACAAAAGCCCTTGCAGTAAGAGCTTCTATGGGAAAATTACAAACATCACAAGCAAGGTGAAGACTACGAAAGAGCTACTAGAATTGAGAATACATATCCAAGAAAGCAAGAAGTAGAATTCTAAGAGAAACAAACTCAGACATGACAATATTAGAATTTAGATTGGCATCAGCTAGAAAAAAGCAAAAAAAGACCCAGGATTCTTTAGTTGTCCTGTTGCAATGCCACTTCAGTGGGAAGAAAATCATTTTGAATATATGCAGTACCTGATATTTTTTGTCCTAAAGAAAGATAATCACATATGTTAAATTTTCCATTGATTACAGTGGTTTTAATAAGAAATTTTTCTTTGTCTCATCCACAGATTATATCCTGGAAGAAATAGCTTGCCCTGAGATACAGTAAGTTTGAAAGGCTTCCTTGTATACAATATAAGCAGTATTTCCAAGAAGAACCAATTGAAAACCACATTTCTTGAGAAGCATTGTATTCATGCTTATAATAGGATGCCTTTTCTACTTCTTGTTTCTTGATTGCCTTTGATAAAGGCTTCTATTTCATACTGCTCAAACCATTTTCTCCATTACTTTCAATGTACTATCGACTGGCTCCTGTTTTGGGTATTGTTGGTGTAAGTTTTATCATCCACCGAACACACAGAATGAAATGTCCAAAGACACTCTATCCTCTCTTGAAAAAGCACCGCGTATGCTAAGATTGCGAGAAGATCATATGGCGATTCCAAGGTTTCTTTTGTCAGGTCTTGACATGTGGATAAGCTCAATGGGCGTTGTGATTTGCTGGTAATACACAAAGGGACTTATGTTAAAGAATTCTTCACAAGTTTGGGACTTAGACGGATTTATCATTAAAGGCTTCTTCAATTGGGACTTTCGATTTGGATCTCAAAAAAAAGGCAAAAGGATAAAGGTTTAGAGGATCTATTCTACGCCTAGGAATTTAAGAGACAGTAAAGATTTGGTGAAAAGAATAACCACGCTTTGTTTCGCCTCCCTGGGACAACTAAGCAAAGTGGGTGCAATCTTCAAGGGGTGTGATTATAATTTTCAAGTCTCGAATGAGACCGAAGTTAAGCTTCCACAATTACGAGCTCAAGCTAACTTTACGCACCGAATGCAAATCATCCATTCGAAGAAAGTATGAGCAATATTTCACCATTTAATTTGTACGATCAATCTCGCATTCACTTAACTAATATTCAAAGCAAATTCTACTTAATTGTAATCTAACTCTATCTAACTCTAATATATGGTAGAAGAAGTTATGCAACCTTGCTTACTACTTGACAATAAAAGTGATTCAAAGCAAATCATGCATAAGAGCTTTTATTATCGGAAATAGTCTCAATGCAACAATTTCATACACTGTCTCCACACCCATGAAAGTGAGAGATCACCAGTTTAAATAGAGTTTCAAAAATCAAATGAAAGGCCAAGATTAAAACAATATCGATGGCCAAGATTAATACAACCCAACCCTAATTAGGGTTGCCCAAAATAACATCAGTTGACAACTAGTAAACAAGCAGTAACGAGCAGTGAAGTGGCAGTTGGAGCTATCTTCAAGGGGAGGTGTCCCTATCTTCTTGGGCAGCATTGTGCTCGATGAATCTGGACACGACCGTGACAACCTCTTCCATCGTGACTAGCGGCAGCATGCTAATCCTGAATTCAAGTCCATCCAAATCCTCGGCACATCTAGCGAAGGTGCTCTCCCAATCTGCCTCCTGCCTCACAAAATCATTCCGGATGGCCAAGAGATTCGCCACTTTTGCGAAATCCCGTCTCATAATTGGTTCAGTAGCAGAGAAGAAAACCTCCTGAACCTTATGCTTCAACCTCACCAGCTGCATGTTGTTTTCCCGGACAATTTCTCGGTCAAACACATCTGCAGCTATCATATATATTTTCTCCCGGATTTCTTTAACTTGCTCCTCAACTCTGAGCCCATCCACCTTTGCCTTCTCCAAAATCTCTCTCCATATTGTTACTGCCCAAAACCAATGGTGAAAATCATAAGCTACTCCTACAGCAATCACCCTTCCTTCAACCAATTCTTCCCTTGGAATGCCCTTCAGTACCTTGAGGCATGGAATGAGCCTCTCTTGAATGTCTAGAAGGTTGTCCCAAGTTTCCACCATATCGACCAATTTGGAAAGAAAAGAAGAAGTTTGTCCGTAGCCAAGCGCCAATTTCTCCATGAACGAGGCTGCTTTCGTGCTCTCGCCTACCATCCATTCCTGGGCCTCCTTGGCCATGACCATTCCTTGCTCCACATCCTTGGCTATTTCCTACGAGGGATTAAGAAGAGGAGGAGCTACTACATCACCCTGATTGAGTGGTTTGGTCAGATGCCGTATGTACTCTTTCAGGCGTTTGACCTCCCTTTTGTATTCCTTCTTTTTCGCCACTTCTTTTTCCAATCTCGCCTTGGCAGTTGAGACGGAATTATCCAACTCTTCCACTTCTTGGCCTTTTGTTGTCGGGCCAAGGTCTATAGTGGTTATGGCGTATTCTTTGGGAGTGATCTCATCTTGTGCCTTATCCACTGTTGGTACTGCGATATGTATGGAATGGCTGCCGACTTCGTCCCTCTGGATGGTGGAAAATTTCTTGGCAGGTTTCTTAGTAGCAACCTGTTCCAACATTGCCAAGAAATCCGCATTATCATCTTCTTCTTGGACCTCTACTGATGCCTGAATTTTCATCCTCTCTATCAGCCAATCTGGAATGGTAGGCTGCTCGATACCATCTTCCTCCTGAACATTCTCTTCATTTGGAATGTCCAAGACTCCCCTAAGGGCGGAAATCATTCCCTCTTCGAACTCATCATTTTGGACTTCCATCTCATTATTTGAACCTAGTATTTTTGTGCCCGTAGGTGATGAGGGCTCATCGTTATCCAACTGGATAGGCTCATTGTTCTCTTCCTGAACTGCAGAAGGTCTCATCATTTCAGCCAAAGATTCGTCTGCGGTGGCCACCAGCTCATCAATATTCCGAGACGCCGCGGAGCGAGATGATTCTATCCTCTGTCTTTTCTGGACAGGCTCTATACTTGGGACTACTTCTTTCCTCTTCTCGCCAATCTCAACCAAATCATCTTGATGGGATGCGCCAGCGTTGGAGGAGTATGACTCGCCTTCGCCAAGAAATCATATAATGAAGCAGTATTCTTTTGTCTCATCTCTCGGATATGATGCATGGTCGCACTCCACCACCGAGTACTTGATCACCGGGTCTCAACAACGCCAAATTTGAGCGCGAGGCCTCTACCACTACCAAGGAAGAGGTCGGGTTTTCTCGAATCGCTGACATAATTTCCATCAGTTCTCAAGAATCGATCGCACCACAAAAGTTTGGTTTCATAAAGTCTATAATCGGGCAATTTGTGACCACAATCTTCTCCTGACTTCATACTCATCAGCGATGTTTGCCCAGAAGTCCTCCAATTCCACTTTGTGCTTATATCTCCTCCCATTCACTGTCCGGATATGATGATGTGGGTCAAAGTTGGCCCTAGACTTATAGGCTGTGAATGGGTACCATTGGATCTCTAGCCTGGCGCTCTCAGCTGCTTGTGCTGACGGACAAGATTCTGACATATTCCCAATAAAGAATGGGAAAGTAATAGCCACCTTCTTACTCGGCCTCTGGATGTTCTGGTATTCTTCCAGTTGCCTCAGGACTTCAAGCAGGATCATCCGGTTTGTTGGATAGATAGGCAACTTGTAGGGATTTCCAGTGAATCCCTAGATCCTAACATATGTAAATTTTGGAAACTGGATATACCAGGATCCGTATCTACTGATCAAACTTTTTGCTTCGTGACTCAACCTTTGATGCATTCCTCCTTGAAGTGTTCTTGTGATATACATTAAGAAAGCATCGTGCACCCGCCTAAAATCAGATTTCTCCCTTAGCTAAAGTTGCGGATAGCAATCATAAGGCTTGAGTTCATTTTCTCTGTTGCCAACTTTTCCTTTGCAAACCAACCTTGAGTATTTATATGTCCTGGCCAATAAATAGACAATGTACGAGCTCATGTGAAAAGACTGTCTTTTCCAAATTAGTCAGCTGCTCGTGAAGATTGTCACTTATCATTTGGGACCAGTTGAACATCTTCACGCCGGAAGTGATTTCGTCTATAAAGTAATACATCCAAGTTTCAAAATATGCACCTTGCGGGTTGCCAGCTATCCTATTCAGCATCAAAATGATGTCCCCATAATCTTCTTTAAAATCTGTCCAACATGGCCTCTTAGGCATCTTCTTTATTGATGTTCTTGGCTTCACCAGCCATGCCTTATTAACATTTGTGGCGCATAACTCGGATTGGCTGTCATACAATCCCTTGGCTTCCTCCTTGGTTTTGTAGATGGTATGGGAATGTGCTGGGATGCCAAATGTCTCCTATATGGCTACCTCGCCTAGGTGAGCTAGAACTCTTCCGTCAGGCGCAATAATTTGTCTCTTCTGAGCATTGTAGTGGATGGCACATTCTACCATTAACTCAGTACAGTCCATCGCAGGCAGGAATCCAGCTGCTTGAAAAATTCCATTCCTCACCATTCATCTGGCAATTGGTGTAGGAAGTCCATCATGTCCATATACTCTTTTCTTGAACTCTATGAAGTCAACATGTCCCAGATCGGTGTCTACAACATTTTTCCACTTTGAATTTATTTTTGATTCTCGCTATACCCCCTTGTTGGCGAACTTCATTGGCACCTTCTTCGATGATTCTCCTGCCGTGTCATTAACCTGCAGTAAAAAAGAATACTAACATTAATACGAAGACTTTTTAAAATAATTTATTTTCGTGCCTTGTGTTCGAATATTTTACTTTCAGCTCATTAAATAATTAAACTTCTGCAAAAAAGCAAGTTGAAAGTAAATGATTTTAATTGAAATTTTTTAGCCAGAACTTAGCCAGAAGGAAAAAAAGACAGAAGGAGAACGGTGAATTTATCCAATTGAATTCCAAACCTCAGGAAAGAACTTCTGGCTGCAAATCAAATTTAAACTTTGAGAATTTAATCCAAAAATCAAGTAATGAAGTGCGCCTGTCTTGCTAAGAAATTCGACTTTTAGTAAATAAATCCTTCACTTCTTCAAAAAAATTACTTCTTCAGCATAAGATTATTCCTTCCTCTAAGAAAATCAATCTTGCCTGCAGAAGAATCAATCATGTCTCAACTTTCTCACAATTTCGAGAGACTAACTTCTCTTCAGCTGTGTCTGTGAAAAATGAGTTGCTGAAACTCATTATAATGTTGAAGAATTCGATTTGTTTTAGCAATTGCCTCTTTCTCTCTCGATTTCGATTTGTTTTCTCTTCTTCAAACAGGCAAAGTTTCCATTTATTTTCGAAAAAACTCCTTGGCGAGCTTATCCAGGCAAATCTCTTTGATTTTCCAAAATTCGATTTTTGCTTAGATGTTTATCTTTGATTTTCGAAATTTTGAAAATATTATATTCTAATTAAATTCGACTTTTCCAAGTTTTAATTCATGGCAAATTTAATTTTGCCCATGGATTTTATCTTTGTCCGGTGCAATTTATTTTCTTCCGATACATCTCTAGCGAATTCCATTTTGTCCAAGGCATTTTAAATTTCTGAGTATTGGAAATAAATTATTAAAATATTAAAATATTTAATTTATTTCCAACCCGTTCGTTTTTGGACCCATGGCTATTTTAATTTTTCTCCCTTTTTCTTTGGCTAAATGTTTATTTTCCAAATTTACTTCGATTTTCGTCTAGCCAAGTCGAAATTTTAGCCATCTCGTTAATAAATGTCACACCAGATCCTCATTTTCTTCTGCCATGGCGGCCTTTAAATTGTGCAAGGCACATTTTTTTATGCCAAAATCAAACTTTCTCTTGTTTGGACGAATTTCTCTAGGCAAAGTATATGTTTGGATGTCTTCCTTAGGCAAAATTCCATGATACTTATGACAAATTCTCATCCTTTCTAGCCAAGGGCGAACTTTCTTGCCTCTTTTCCATGTGCATTTTCCTCTGTGCACTTAGCCAAACTCACCAATCTTTGTCTTAGGCATTCATACTTAGGCAAATTTTTTGATCTTTCCTCTCCTTCTTATGCTAGGCGGACTTCACACTTCCCTTTGCCATGGCCTAGGCAGACTTCCTCAAGTTCTCTCCACCTTCCATCAAAGTATGGCGGACTTTCTCAAGCATTTTCCCTTCTTGACATTTGCCTTCCATATTCTTCCTTAGTCAAAATTCGCATTTTCTCCCTCTAAAGCATTAAAATACTTAGCCAAAGTTCAATTTTCCCTTTTCTCATGCCTAGGCAGACTTTCCAAGTGCCTTGCCAAGGCTGGGCGGACTTTGAAGAAGGCTTGCCAAGGCGGGGCGGACTTTGGAAGGTTTTTGCCATTCCTCTCTCAAGTCATGGCGGACTTTGGAAGGTCTTTCCCAAGTCAAGGGCAGACTT
>VDFB02005999.1:0-20950 GCA_007258455.2 Sequoia sempervirens | reverse complement strand
GCCCATAACTTAAAATGTTCCTCATACAACTCCAAATTGAAATACTCCTTCACCCCCTATTCCTGCATTACCTATCCCTACATCTGTAATACTTACAGTGGTTATTTCACTAATCCCTACAACATCAACCATACTTGATACTCTTTCAATGAAAAGTATACAAACAATTGAAATTTTGTCAAGTACTCCATCATCCATTCCCAACCTATCATCACCATCCTATGATATCACTTTAGAAACTAAGTTTAACAGATTCATGAATAAATCCATGCCTGATCAAATCAATGTGCAAACTACAGGAGCAGTTACGAAAGACACTACACCCATTGTCATGATACCAGTCATTACTTCAAAAGTGACAGTGACAAGAGAGTTAATGATTAACCAAAAAGCTCGTACCTCCTCCCTTCCCCTTGGCTAATATCTCAAGTATCAAAACAGAAAAAGAAAATGATTTCTCCAAAAGAGCTCGATCTTGAAGAGATAGTTCCTCCAAAAGCTAAGGAGAAGAAAAAGGTAAAAGTGTATTCATGGCTGAATGTTGACAAGACTGGTCATAAATATGTAGAAATTGGTGTACCACCTCAGGAAGAGGGAGATTCCAATATGGAGGATTATACAGTGACAAGGGTCCAACTTGGAAAATTCACAAATGAAAGAAAAAAAGTAGATGTGCAGGTGAATTTGGATATACTAGCTGGAAGACTAGACAAAATAGAGCAAGCTCAAAACATGTACAAACAAAGGGAAAAGCATTATGCCACAGTTGTAAAGAGACTTGTAGGATTTTCAAGTAATGCACAACCATTAGCAATGGTAAGTGTTGAGGACCCATCTATCAAGAAAGCTGAGAAGTTTTCCTCCAAAGGTAGAGTGTTGTATGATTTCATCAAAAAGATTGTAGAACACGGTTCTCAAATTATAGTTGCTGCAAATGAAAAGGCTACTCTGATAGCCAAGCTCAAAATAGAGCTTGACAAAGAAGAGAGTGTACTTTCCCAAGAGCGCAGAGAGATGGAAAAATGCATGTCATTGTGGTCATAGATGAAATAGGAAAAGGTCAGTAAATTGGTGGAAGTCGGGGTGATTCCCGACAAGGAAAAATACATAGAGGTAAGAGAATAATTGAAGCATCATATTCAGGTGATTGAATCTCTTACAGAAGATCTCCACCAAATACAGGACAATGTCAAAGGGCATCATACTATTCTTGAAAGAAGAATCAAGGAGTTACTAGGGCAACTTCTTGAGGAAAATTGTATCTTCCTACTAGCCACAAAACTATCCCAATTCTTTAAAGAAGCCATCATGAAGCTAGTAGATAGTGAAAACTTTTCAAAAGCCTCTATGGATGCCATTTGTTATACAAGGTTTGTACACTTGATAACCTTAAGATGCATCTTGATAAGTACAAAAAGGTTCACTCACCTGCCATGAGATCAATCATGAAGATTCACACCATTGGTCTGGATGAGAAGTTCATGAAGGAGACCAAGAAGAAATATGAAGACTTCGGTGCCCAAGCAAGGAACCATGAAGATTATTGATCTCCAGTGTTAAACTTTCTGATGCTTCTCATTATGCATCTTGTAAATAGTTTTTGACATCTTAAATGTCTTTTCTTGAAATGTAATTATACTAAAAATCAGAGATGTAATGTCTTGAAGACAGATTACACTTTGACTTTGGTCAAAGTTAAATGAGATTTCCCTAAATTGACTCACCTAATTTTCCTAACTTTTCTCAACTGATTTCCTAATTTTTCTCATCCCTCTCCTTTATATATATGAGAGATTTCTATTGTAAAACGTACCTTTAGTATTTTGCAACGAAGTGCTACCATTTTTGAAGCAAAATTGTGAAACTTTATGTTCATGCTTTGTGAATGAATTGATCAATAAAGAAGACAATTGCAAGCCAAACTTTGTGTTGGATTCAATATCTTATGAATTGATCTTATTTGGTGGTGATTAGTGGATGATATTTGAAGGACTTCAAGCAATTTATGTAAAATTTGTGTTGCATTTCTTATTTGGATTTAATTTTATGTTTGGATACTTTTGTTGAATGATCTACAAGACTTTTTGCTTGTAATCGTTCATGTTGTTGAAGGAATTGTTGTGTCTAACAAGACTTTTTGCTTCTAATGCAACAAACGGTACATCTCTCACATATCCATCAGTGAAAAAGCTATGGAACGACTGTGTGCCTTCGTGAGCTTTCCCTTTTCTTTTTCTTGTTTATTATTAATCACCTCTAGTATCTCTACACTTTGCTTTGACAAGATAGAGGTATTGACATTACTGCTTGTTGATTGATTCGAGTTATCATGAATTAAGAATTTCCAATAGTGAAGCATTGTAAACATCTTCTCTGAAAAAAGAGAGAAGCATGAATGTGACACACACCTCCCATTTTGTAAGTATAATGTGTATTGTGTAAATGCTTTAATCAGTTTTACCATAGCTTCTATTAGAAATAAGAAGGGTGCCTCCCCTTTCTGAGAGGAGAGATTTTATCTCACATAGTTGTGGCTTCTTGATTCCTCTTCTCAAATTATCATTACTTATTTATTACATAATATTAATATTAGAATTAGTACCTAAATTAATTTTAATTCTAACTCACAATAATCTTATTGTTATAATTTATCATTATTGAACTTGTTTAATATCAAATTAGCATCTTGAGTTTACCAACTACATTGCAAAGTGGTTATATTAATTGCATACATTTCAATTCATATTAATTAACCATTATTATTATTATTATTGAACCAAGCTTTAAACACTGTGAATGTTAAATTCCTCGAGCTTCCTATGGGTGTTTTTGTTTTTTCTAAGTATCGGCCCGCACCTCAATTATTTGAATATCATCGGCCCCCTTTTTTAAAATTTTTGTCTACTGTTGCCATGTGTCTCTAGGAAATCCTCATAGTGATTGCTTCCTTCGCTCTCCTATTGGCTCCTGCCATGCTTCCACACATCAACACCGCGGGCTATTCAAGGTTGCTTCCCATCACTTTTTAATCGAGCCCCATCCACGTGTCACGTATCTTTCATTCGCTTACACTTTTTGGCAGACCCCACAAACAGCCCTGATGGTAAAGATTTCCCCATGTGTCTTCACCACGGGGGATTTGCATCAAAGGAGGAAGAATCAACGAGAAAGCCCCAACCTATTGCCACATGCCTCTTTCACAGGAACTTCATCAAAAGGAAGGAAAGAGTGAAGTGCGTGCCTCACAAAGCTATTGTGTGTCTTAACTGACTACCTGATTGAATGACACTTATCTACATAGGGTTTTTATGGGACCACTTCCATCATTCATAGGGGATTCATCTAGCTTGGAAGTGGCCATATTCAATGGCCCAAATCTTTTATGTTACAACGACCAAAGGATATCATTGTTGCAGGCATCTTTGCTCGAGATACACAATCTTTTCTATTATTGGCTTGCTAGGCGGTGGGATTTTAGCTATATATACTGCCTCTTCCTTCCAAAAAATGAGTTCAGAAGATACAAAAAAATTAGGGAAAAGACACCATGCCTTTTGTATTGATTTTAGCTTATTGTATAAGACTTTCAGACTATGCCATTGTTCAACCTTTCTGTTTTCTTAGGCTATTTGATGAAACATTATATTGTGCCACTATTGTTTTGAATTGTTTATTTGCAATACTTCTATGATTTGAATATAAGCTTGTTGATTTAGACCATGTCTTTTGACTCTTCTTTTCAGTAAATGTGTATGAGAATCATTTTATGTCATTGAATGAATCATTCAAGTTTTTATTTTTTATTTATGTTATTATGGGACATAGAAAATTGTTGAACAGACCCTTAAATCACATCGAAAAGATAGATTTATTGTGTCTTACGTCTAAGTCTTGGCGCATCACCTTAATTAGATTTTATCTTTTATATCTGCTTATTTTTCCCATTCCAAAACCCCAGTTACAAAAGAAATAGACTTCTTTAAAAACTTGGACGTCACTTAGTTTAACACAATTGGTGCCCCCATTAACTGAGTTTCCCATAAAGACTGTTGTCTTGCCAATTTTTGGCATCAACAAAACACCTTACAAAATAGAAGTATGCACAACCTAAACAATAATATTATTATTTACCACCAAAAAAAATAATAATATTATAATTTTTCAAGTTATTAATGTCTCCATGCCCAACATATTTTGAAACTATTTCACCAAATCATTTATTTCATAGGTGTCCTAAATAAAACTTGGATTTCACGCCACACCCATCCAATTTAACATTCATCGCTGGATAAGTTTCAACTAATAGAATCAAACCTCTATTAATTGTCGACAAAAAATAAAGTACATGATACTAAAAAAATATTTTTATTAACACTAGATGCCAGGCTTCCATTACCACCCAGGGCCCACCTGCTAACTTAAATTTAATCCCAAATGCTCGACTGCCAAAAATAAATCAGGGTGATTGTGATAGAAGACTACCCTTGCCCTTATTTTATTTTATTTTATAAGTTTCTCATAAAGAGGCACATTATTTTTATTTTATTTTATTTATTAAGTTTCTCATGAAGGGGCAGTAATAGAGGTTATTATCATGGTAGTGGTTGAAAAGAAGAATGGATCGTCTGTAATGTCCCTCAAATGGCAGCACGATCTATCATGAGCCAATCTATCAGTATATATTTTTTTCCTTCACTCCACTTTTGTAAATAAGAGCTATATTATAATTTCAAATCTTTATATATTAAAGTGGTCTTAATATTACAAATTTTATCTTCTTGTGAAATTAAATAGTACTTGAATTTTAAGACTTTATATTAACATATTGTAACATAAATAATTTAAATTCTTAGTAAACAAACTTTTAACTTTTACATATAATAGCAAGGTGATACTAAGTTGATAAATTATGGATAAAATACATTTAACAATTTAACTCTAATAAAAGTTATAACTTTTAATTTAATAAGATGACTTAAATCCCTTCTTTTCCAAAAACACACTAACATTTTTCAACTAATAAAATAGAATTAATGTTACATAATAAATCTTCTATTGAAAAGATGATCTAAAATTGCGACTACTATTTTAACTCTTCTATTCTTTAATAAAATACAATAATATTTTACTTAAATTCTTATTTTTTATATATTCAAATTTAGAAATTTTACATGCATTAGAACAAATATGACACATGCTCATAAATAAATGAGACAACTTAATTAATTATCATGAACAATATATCTACACATGCAAATAGATACATATAAATAAACAAATAAATAACACATAGCTTTAAGTAAACTACAGGTTACCCCAGTTTTTGAAACGACTCAGCTATGAGATGTATATTAATTTAATTGATTATCTCAAGCAAGATTAAACTCAACGGTTTTAAAGTAGACTTTGATCATTAACATCACCATCCCAATCTAAGTAAGTGAAGCCCACAATCTGAGATGCCCCTGATGTATAATGAATGCCAAAATGGGCAGTTCCCTTAATGTATCTCAAGATACATTTGACAACCTTCCAATGCCCTCATGAGGCTCCTAAGAGAAGTGAGAGACAAGGCCAACCACAAAAGAAATATCAAGATGACTATGTGTCAAGTATAAAATACTTCCAACCAACTACCAATACAAGGTAGGATCAATTGTAGGAGTAGTGCAACTTGTAGACAGTACAACACCTGATTAAAAAGGAGTGGGGGAAGGCTTGCAATCAGCCAAGCCAAACCTCTGAAGCAAATCAAGAGCATACTTCTATTGGAAAATAAAGATCCCCTCAGAAGTTTGATGAACTTGAAGACCAAGGAAGTAATGCAAAAGACCAAGGTCGGTCATATCAAATCGCTCCATCAATGCTTGTTGTGTACTTTGAATCATGGAAGTGGAACTCCCTATGAGAATCAAATCATCCACATAGAGCATAAGAATTAGAAGATCATCTCCATGTCTTTGAGTATAAACTGTGGGATTGAAGTGGCAATGGGTGTACCTGAAAGCAAGCAAGAAGCTATCCATCTTCTCATACCAATCCTAAGGGGCTTGTTTGAGACCATACAATGAACATCGAAGCCTACAAACAAGTGAAGAGTCCTACACAAAACATGGTGGCTACTCCATATAAATATTCTCATGAAGATTCCCATGCAAGAAAGCACTCTTCACATCCATCTAATACACTAATCATCCCTATAATGTAGTTATAGCAAGAACAAGAAGAATAGAATCCATCTTGGCAACATGAGCAAATGTCTTAGAATAGTCAATTCCTTCAACCTAAGAAAACCCCTTTGTAACAAGACGAGCCTTGTACTTGTCAATGGAACCATCTACTGCATACATAGTACAATACACCCACTTACATTGAACCATTTTCTTCCTTTAGGAAGAGGTACAAGATCCCAAGTATGATTATTCATCAAAGAAGGATACTCATTAGCCATAGAACTATACCACTCAGGAATACCTAAAGCATCTAAAAACTTTTGAGGATCATCCAAAACGACATAACTCAAAGGACTAATTCTTGAAGTCTGAGAATGAGTGTGGTGAGTGTTTGCAGGATCACTAATAAGAGGACCAATCTAGTCGAGAGTAACATAAGCACATCATGGCCTAGTGGGCGGATTAGGAGGAGGTGGATCAAGACCATCATCCAAATCTTCCTCAAGAAGCAAAACATCCTCAAATGAAGAAGATTAAGTAGGTATTGATGAAGAAGAAGTCGAAGGAGGATCTATCTATGTAAAAGATGCAACAAACTGAACATCACAACAAAAATGAGCCTCTCATGTGTTAGGATCAAACAATATGTATGCCTTCACATCCTCACAATAGACAACAAAAATAAACCAATAACTCTTCTTCTCCATTAATTTACATCGACCATCCAGAATGAATGCCCAAGCCTCACAACCGAATACTCTAAAGAAGGATACATTAGGATTGTGATGAGACCAAGCCTCCTTAGGAGTCATATTCTACACTGCCTTCTAAGGCATATGGTTCTACATATAATTGGCACAATTGACAGCTTCGGAAAAAAATGTTAGAGCCATGGACCTAGCTGAATCATACAATTTTCCATCTCCCGTAGAGTCTTGTTCTCTCTCTACCACACCATTTTGTTGAGGAGTGTAAGGAGTTGTGTGCTGATGAAAGTGAGCACATACTTAGCCCCTGAAAAGGAAGGAGTTGGGAATGACATGAGATCACTATGGACCAACACAAGGGGTGTGGTTGCACGTGTAGCTTGACCCTTAGGAAAAAGATCTTGATGTTGTTTGCCAAGAACACAACCTATACAAACACCATTTGTGCAAGAGATCTTTGGAAGACCAACCACTAAGTTATGTGTGTGCATCTGTTGAAGATATCTATAGTTCAAGTGCCCAAATATTTCATGCCAAAATTTTCTCATTGAATCAACATGAGTAGTAAAACATGAACCCAATGAAGACTCAAAACCATCAAATTGATACAAATGGTTCTCATGATCAACTATCCCTATAGCAACAACCTTCTTAAGATCCTGTAACTATCTAATAGTCACATTTTGTAGAGTAAACTCAACTAACTTTCCATCTCCAAAATGAAAAATTTGATATATGGAAAGTAGATTCACTGAAATATTAGTAACAAGAACATCCTCAATGCACCCATCTAGCATTTGAATGAAGCCTATCCCTGAAATTGGAATCTTTGAAGAGTTCCCAACTGCAATCTAAGAAGTAGAATTATGAGCAATGGAATCAAGAAGATCACATGAATTGGTCATTTGATGTGAAGAACCTGAATCAAGAATCCAACTATCTATAGATGTATGCAAGGAAAAAGCTAAAATAGATCATCCTTTTTCCCATGGAAGAAGACTTAGGCACTGAAGTATTATGTTTCCTCATAGCTTCCTGCAAGGCCTCTAGTCTCTTCAAATGATGAGACTCATCATGCCCGATTTTTCCACAAATTGAACAAGGATCTCCTTTCTTTTTCTTGGACTTGGAAGAAGAATCTCTAGAGGTAAGAGAAGTAGATGGAGTGGACTTCTAACTGTTCTTTTGTTTTGGTTTGGAGGGAGACTCACTACCTAAAGATGATTTTGTCTTGGGGTTCTTCTTATTCTTTCCTTTATCCTTAGAAGATTGAGTCATTAGAGGTTGATTTTTAGAACTAGATAGTGCATCCAATTGAACCAAATTGGCTTGCTCCCTAGTAAGACGCTCACAAAACAACTCAAAAGAGGTCATTTTATAATCTTTCCCCATGGCATCCATAGTAGAATATAAAGTAGAAGAGAACACTTGATAAGGACCCATTAACTTAGATAGAATCAAGAAGATACATTCATCATCAGATTTATCATGCCCACACCCTTTTAATTGTGACAAAATCAATTTAAACTATATAAGAAAATCTTGAATAAAAGGAAATGCATTTGGAGAGAGTGATTGTAGATCTGTTTGAAGCTACAAGATTCTGAACTGATTGAATTTACCTTACAATTCTTCAATTTTGTCTCAAACATTCTTAGGTTTTTTACACTCCGTAATATGAAACGACAAGTTATCAGATACATGTAAGCCAATGAGCCCTTTTGCTTCATCCATTTTACATCTATGGGTAAATTTTTCATATTCCCTTGTGGAATCAGGTTGTTGTGCATCTAACATTGGCCACAAACCCTTAGATTGTAACAATTGAGTCATTTTTAGTTTCCATGTATGATAATTGTGTGGAGTGAGTGGTTCTATTTGTCTTAGATCTGTCATGTTGGATAGAAGAACACCAAGAGAAAGAAGAAAATGTGATACTTAAATTTTTCCTTTCACCCCCCAAAATGTATTAAAACTAAATTTTCAAACCTCCAACAAAATTACAATTAATAAATTTTGCAATTTGTACAAGTAACAAGCTCAAATCAATTGTTTATAACACAATTATTTTGCAATTTTTAGAAAAAAACATTATTGTCAAAACTAAATATAGAAGTTACAAATAGATTCCTTGCGATTTTCTAAGCAATTTCAAAAAAAAAATTTGCCAAATTTTGATTTCATATGCAAAAGTTATGCCAGTTACAAGTAATAAATGCACATGTACCTTTGGGCTAAAAAAATAGCAAAAAATGGAAAACTATACAAATTTCACCTGCACCACTATGAATTTTGTCAAACCATCTTTCCAATAATATCCCTTTTGTAAAAAAATAGACACTGTGGTGAAAAGTTATGATTTTTTGAAAAACTGGTTGAAATTAGGCCTGTAATGATGACCCCCTGGTAAAATAAAAATTTGCCAAAAATAAAACTCATCTAAAATAGACAAATTTTATATGAGAATAGGGGTTTTTGGGTCTTTTGAACATAATGGCAAGGTTCGTTTGGGATGAAAATGTTCTAGTAAAAAATTGCTCACTAGATTTGAGTTTCAAACCCCCGCTTGTCAAAGTTGCAAATAGTGACCAAATCAAGTGAAACAAAAGCCAAATTTGACTTTCTCAAGCCTCCTGGATGCAATGGGATAGCCAAAAATACTTCCACTATACCCAAAAGTGTTGCAATCACTATATTTCACCAAAAAGCATACATGCAATATAGGATTAATATATCTATGCAAATCCTTTCTAATTCTCAAGATCGTATTGAAACACAAGAGAAAATCATACAAGAATTTAAAAGATCATAAAATAAACTCAAATCACAAAAAAAAAACTTTATTGTAGAAACTCTCTAATAAAAAAGGAAGGGGCTTTCAAGATTCAAAGCTCTAATACCATGTTGAAGTGAGCAACCAAGATCTTCAATCTGCAACACCAAATAACCTCCACAAGAAATAGAGAGAAGCAACAATTAAATATGCTATTCCACCAAACAATAATTACAATATGATCAATATGTGATCAAGATACAATACAAGATGCAAAATATGTTAGAGATGCCTTGCTTATAAAGGCAAGGTGATAGATAGGATTAGAAAAGATCATGACAAGTGTTTTAATCTTATCACATGAGACAACTAACTCATAACTATCTAGGATAATGTAAAGTATAGATAAGAAAACTAAGAATTCTAGAAGAAAGATTATATCCTAAGTAAACTTAAAATGTCAATTAAGTCCCCTAAGTCCCTAGTAAAGAATTAACTAGGTACAAGACTTTATTCGCATCAAGACTAATCAGTTTCTTTGTGCTTATGAGTTCTATTATCTACCAATATTTGTTTGCATTCTAGACTCATATACATTCCATAACTTAGAGTCATTTAAAATAATAAAATATTATATAGTAGGCCACCCACTAGGCTCATAACAAACTAGATCTTCTTTCTTTACTACTTCCAAATCCAACTCAAATGTTTCTTTCTTTTCACTATTTACCCTTGGAAGACTTTCTCTAAACATAGTTGATCTTGTAGTCTTTTCGATGATTTTATGTCATTTTCTTTCTCATCCTTTTTAGGAGTCAAAGCAAGTTTTGAGCTTATTAGTCAAGAAAGTATGTCCATCAATACTTGATTACTACTTAGATCTAAGAGTGTTTCCATTAAAGATCTAGATGGATAGGGGTTAATTTAGAAGGATGATCAACTATTTTGGAAGATAGTTATCTTTTGAAAATATTGATGGGGACTGAATGAGATGTGCTTGGCTAGTCCTTTGGGAAATAATTAAAATAAAATTTATTTTTGATGCTTGAAATTTGGATGGCTTTATCAAATATTTCATTGAATAAGACCTAGATGGTTGTCGAAGGACTCTTCTACCTAGTTCCTCTTCAATACTATTCTTTAAAAGAGTTTAATCAAGATTTAACATATCAACAATTGAAACCCTACTCTAGAGGCAAGGAAAATTTGAAAGAAAATATTTTATATCCACCTTAAAGGGAATTTTCACCCATGTTTAAGCCCTCATAAGCTAACATGAGATGACGAAGGGAAAAATCACATAACCCTCACACAAAATCATTCAACACCACCAACAACAAACAAGATGTAAAATTTTGCAACAATATAATTAATCTTCTCTATTTAACTTGTAGCAGAGTTTCTCAACTCCAATAAAATATGATTACACAAGTTTGTTCAGCCATACAAGATGAAATAAATCAATAAAAAATATATTATAATTTTCTACGAGACAAAAAACAACCTCAAAAATCAAGCTACAAATTTTCTTCTTCAAATCATCTCCATGCACTATGAAACTAGCTCTCCAATCTACAATCTTCAATCACCAACTTGTTGATCTTCAACCATGGATTTCATAATCCATTTGTTATTGCAACCCACTCTCTCAAATGTGAAAAATCATGTCTTCTACCTTCTTGCTTCAAAAATCCATTCCTAGGAAGCATCAACTTCAATCTGGCAGCAACAACCCTAAAAAAAGACCAAAATAAAGTATATAAATTAACTTCTTCACACATTTCCTGTAACTCCCAATTTTCTATTCTTGGAAAATGGAAAATATGATTTCAAAAATGTATTTAAAATCATTAAATGTTGAAAAGACATCTTTTGTAACCTCCATCCATGATTGGCCAAGAAAAACAACCACTTCCTCCCAAATAGGATCCGGGAATAGAAAAATCCAAACCACTTGCTCTTGGGCATCCAAATTCTTCATGTAAAAGTTAACGAACATTAAATTAGCTATCACAACTTGTAACTCCCCAAATCTTGTGCCCAATAAGGTATATTTGAATATTTTTCCTTGAAAATACCATAAAATCAGCCCAAATCACCATAAAATTGCACCATAACAACTTGTCCAAATATTTGTCAAATATTTTAGGCCTTATTACAAACATTTACTCACCTACAATATTTAATGACCAAACTAAATAACATTTTAAAATTAAATATTTTTTTGGTTGACGCAAGATTGCCAGTCAACCGTGGATGCTCTTACATCAAACACCCAAGGTAGAAAAATCTTGTGAGCTTGGTCACACAAAATGGAGTTGGATGGTAGGACCATCCTTTTAGGTTGTAAAAAAATTCAAAAAACTCCATTACTGAATTTGGTAACACCAATGAGTTCTTCTTTCTCCTCTTCCAACACCTAGCTGGAATAAGTATCCTTCTCCTCTGACAATTCTTCTCTGCACTCAACATCTTCAATGTGGAATCATCTCCACCATAAACCAACCACCTCCACCAAATGTAACTCAATCTCTCTTCCAATATTGTGGAATTAAATCCACCATAGTCTAACCACCTCCACCAAAATGCACCTGCACTAAACTTTGCAACACCAAACAAATCTTCTACATATCAAACATCACTAGCAAACTCTGCTTGAAACAACTTATTCAAATTATGCAAACCATAATATTTCTAAAATTTAACAAAATATGAATCAATATTATTCTTTGTTGCAACTCTTTCATCTACATCAAATCCACTCTCATCTTTATCATAAAAATAAAAAATATTATGCATTACCTCTTTCTCTACAACCTTTTTTCTCAACACTATTTGTTGCCATATCTTCTTCACCTTCACTCTCAATTGTGCACTTTCATTTTTCAATCCTTTCAAGTCCTCTAAAGGACACTCATCTACTATTGCAACAATATTTTCCTCCTTGATTTTTGACTTTCTTTTTACTTCTCATCCTCTACTACAATTTCACCATCTTCCAGCATGATATCCTCAAAGCATACTTCTGCAATATTTTCTCCACCCTGTTCACCTGCATACACAACTATGAAAATATTTTTTCTTTTCTTATTTATCATTTTATCAAACACTTTCCACACACTCTCAAACTTCAACCTGTCAGGTATAGACTGCCTCACATTCGGTGATTTGTCTATATACTACACACACTCCACCCTTAGGTCCTGGTGCAAACTGCCTCGAATTGACACTTCTTCTTGCACTGTCAGGAACTCCTACTTTTATACCACTAATGAAGGTAAAACTCACATAACCCTCACACAAAATCATTCAACACCAACAACAACAAACAAGATGTAAAATTTTGCAACAACATAATTAATCTTCTCTACTTAACTTGCAACAAAGTTTCTCAACTCCAATAAAATCTGATTACACAAGTTTTTGCAGCCAAACATGGTGAAATAAATTAATAAAAAAACATATTATAATCTTCTATGAGACAAAAAACAACCTCAAAAATCAAGCTACAATTTTTCTACTTCAAATCATCTCCATGCACTATGAAACTAGCTCTCTAATCTACAATCTTCAATCACCAACTTGCTGATCTTCAACCATGGATTTCATAATC
Organism: Sequoia sempervirens; assembly: GCA_007258455.2. NCBI lineage: Eukaryota > Viridiplantae > Streptophyta > Pinopsida > Cupressales > Cupressaceae > Sequoia > Sequoia sempervirens. The sequence goes on along the minus strand of VDFB02005999.1, from coordinate 7,684 downwards.
CATTTGATTTTTCAACCCACTCTCTCAAACCTAAAAAATCATGGCTTCTACCTTCTTTCTTCAAAAATCCATTCGTGGGAAACATCAACTTCAATCTATCAGTAGCAACCCTAAAAAATGACTAAAATAAAGTATATAAATTAACTCCTTCACACCTTTCCTGTAACTCTCAATTTTCTGTGCTTGTAAAATAGAAAATATGCTTTCAAAAATGTATTTAAAATCATTAAATTCTGAAAATAAATCTATTGTAACCTCCATCCATGATTGGCCAAGAAAAGCAACCACTTCCTCACAAATAGGAGCCTGAGAATAGAAAAAGCCAAACCACTTGCTCTTGGGCGTCCAAAATTTTCATGAAAAATTTAATGAACATTAAATTAACTAACACAACTTGTAACTCCCCAAATCACACACCCAAGAAGGTATACTTGAATATTCTTCCTTGAAAAAGCCACAAAATCAACCCAAATCATCAAAAAAATGCACCATAACAACTTGGCCAAATATTTGTCAAATATTTTAGGCCTTATTACAAAAATTTATTCACCTACAATAATTAAAGACCAAACTAAATAAAAATTTAAAATTAAATATTTTTTGGTTGATGCAAGATTGCTAATCAATCGTGGATGCTCCTGCATCATGAGACATTTTGGTAATGATAGTAATCCAATAGGACATTTCATATTTTAAAGGTTTATCATATGACCAAGTGAAATATTCAAATATTACCAAAGAATATTAGCACAAAATTTTGTCAACCCTAAAACCAAATTACATGATGATGTACTTGAGTCTAAGTTTTCAATCAAATTATGCACACATCAAGGTATCACTAATAATTTTTGGGATCTTTGATGGATGATTTTTGATAAACCATCCAAGAACAACCTTTATGTACCTTTACATTTCCTTTGTAAACTATATGTGGAGTTTATATTAGGTCACCATGTAAAATATTTTAATTTTACTAAATTCCTAGGATTAGGTGATATAATGTCTCAAGATAGACCTGGTGCAATGTGATAAGTGTAATGTCCATTTGTTCCCCCTCCTATCACTTCTCCACCTCTATTTCAACACTCAATCATTTTTTTAGATGCAACACATTAGAGCCTCTCTATTGTACACTCTTTGACTCAACATTTGATTACATAAAATTTTCATCTAGCACAACCACATAATATTGATGGTTGTATTAGAACAATCAAGATTATTTGACCCTCCTTTCCACACAAGTTTATGTTTCTCATCATTGCATTATGTGCAATTACTTGTGTTTAAGTCCTTTTAAAGAGAATAGTGAGCCATCCCTCAACATATATGAATATGGTGTCCCTCATATGTTGCATTCATGAGTCAATGTAGTAAGGTTTAGAACAAAAGCTAAGGGATCATAGACAAGAGTGCAAGTAGGGGCATCACGGATTAGAGTAGAAAAGGAAAAATGATAATCATTCTTTTAGGTAAAATTCAAAGTTTTCATGATGTATTCCATTTGAATTTAATATAAATAAAGATTATTATAAATGTATCTAAGTGGGATAATAGTTGATGATGGAGGAGGGGCTTGCAAAATTTCATCATGGTACTCTTTTCACTATTCAATTTGGCCTAGACTTGACAACATATTTTTTCTACACATCTAACCTTTTTTATTGTATACATTTCATTTTTGTGAGTAATTATATACTAATTTATATCTTGATGTTACTTTACTTTTATACTCTATTCAAAATGTGAATGATGTTTCACTTTTTCCAATATGCTTTAGTAGAACTCCTCATTTTCCTAATAAACCATCATTTGTATAACAAATCTCAAAATGACAATAAAGAGTCAAGTCAATTAAATTGAATTTTACTTTAATTAATATCTTAGAGAATGTATAGTTTATTATAGTGATTTAGACATTAATTTCAAAGTTATTTTGATACATACAATCTTGAATTCTTGTCATTTTTACATATAGGAAATCTTAGTTGGTCCATTCATGATGAGTCCTTCTCAATCAATGCAAGAGGTCTCATTGGTGGCATATATTTATTTTGTAGTAGATAAGTTTCTATTTCGTAATCTAGATTTTTTATTTACACATCTAACCTCTTTTAATTGTATGTGTTTCCTTTTTTCAATAATTATATATTAATTTATATCAATATTATTTTACTATGATATAATCTATTCAAAAGTGAGCAATATGGCACCTCTTCCATCATCCTTCAATAGGAATCTTGATTGTCCTAAGATATCATTGTTTGTAGAGTAACTATTAAAACAACAATAAAGAGTTGAGGTAATTGAATTGAATTGAATTATAAATGATAGATTAGAGAACTTATAGTTGATTCTAGTGATTTAAATGTTAATTTTAAATTGTATTCTATAAGTTTTTGTTTACTAGTATAACTTATTTATTTACCATTGAACTAATTAACCAAGTTTGTGGTTTGAATTGTTATTGTAGTCAACTTTTTATTGATCAACTACTAAGCATTGTAGCACCAAGAGGCCACTTTTTGAGGGTCCACCATAGGTTGATGATTCACCAAAGATATAGGATCAAGTGGATCTTCAAGATTTGATGTAGTTATTTAGCATGTAGATTGTATATAGATTTTGACATGACATTTGCCACATTTTGTTAAAAAATGTTTTGAATTGGCATATATTCCAAATTTTTGTATGTGTACCATTATCCTAGATTTTTATATATACAACTTGATCATAATATAATGTATTTATTTTTTATGTGTATCCCAACTTTGAAACTTAAAAGTTGAATGTATAATAATTTTAGAATGGTTGTATTATGAAAAATAACATGTTATAGATGGAGTCCTTGTTATATGTTTTATTCCTTATAGAAATATCATATGTAGTTTCCTACCTCAAATTTACATAACAATCTTGATTGTCATGATGATAGTTTTAGTTTGATATAGGATTGTCTTAGAATGTAATGTGATCATTTGTCCATCAAATGAGTTACCATGTATTTCTCTATGAATACCCTAATTAATAAGAATTAATAAAAATAAGCATAATGGTAACTATACAAAGTATGTATTTAACATTTCTTTTTAATATATGTTAAATTATTACATACATGTTCAATATTTATTTATACTAAATTACTAGATGGATTCTTAGTTATAACATATTTGGTGTAATTTTCTGTAAGTTCATCTCATAACAATCATGATGTAGAAACTACTAGATTTGGTATGATAATCATAGGTAATTTCTCATTTTACATGTTAAACATGCAAGATACATGTTAAAAATTTGATTTGGGCTATATTGTATCAAGAGAGTCTCTTAAGAGAATTAAGAGCAAAAAAAATTTGAACTTTGATGCAACAATTATCATAATCCATGGTATATAGGAATGTCTTATTTGTGCTTACAAGTGGATGTCAAACTCATCTACAATAACTTATCTCAGTTTGTGTCAACTCTAGAACATTTGATCATGTTGACAATGAATGCATTCTTGTAAAATGTCTCACTTGAGAGCAACGTTACAAAGTTGCCAATAGCCATATTTTTTCACACCTTATGAGACCAAACCAACAATGCCAATTGATGAATGTTAGTGGAGGGTCTTTTTTATTCCTTAGGTCTCTCAATGGTTTTGAGCTACATTGAACAAAGGGAGTCTCTTAAGAGACTTAAGAGAAAAAAATTGTCAAACTTTGACATATAAATTCTTATATTTTTTGGCACCTAATAATGTCTTGTTTGTTCCTGCAAGTGGATGTCAAGCTCATCTACAATAGCCTATCTCACTTGTTTTTTCAACTCTAGACCATTTGACCATGTTGATAATAAAATGCATTCCTTCAAAATTTCTCATTAAAAATCAATATAAACTTTTCAATAGCCATATTTTTTCTTCCACACTTTGTGAGACCAAATCAACAATGGAAACATGTTGGGGTGGATTGATGAATGGTAGTGGAGATCTCATTTCATTCCCTAGGTTTTTCTATCCTTCCAAACTTCATTGAACAAATAGTCTTTTAAGAGCTTAAGATATTGTGTGTCACCCAACTTTTGGTGGATTATTTGTTTATATAAATAATGTAATGTTTCATGATAGATCCAATTCTTTCATTTTTTCTTACAAGGAATAGTTTGTTCATAACTTAATTATTCAAAGTAAACAATTTTTTACTCTATAATAAAACGTTTTACAAATCACTAGCATATTATTTACAACTCAATTATTCAAAACATATCATATCAAATTAGGAAATATTTGAGTCTAATATTCACAACTAAGTAATATATGATAATACCTTCTCACTTTTACATGTTCAAACATCAAATAATCATTTTTTAACTATCTCTATTGACAATCTTTATCTTAAATGTAAAATATATACAAAATGTCATCAAAATGTAAATTCAATCTAAATAAGAGAAAGGATGAAAATAAGGTTATAAATAAGGAAAAAAAGATGAATAAGTAGTCATATAACTCTTATAACGATAGGGAAGACAATCATAAATGCAAGGGACTAGATTATAAAGGGGTAAAGTACATTAGTGCATTAGCTCCAAAATATTTGTATTTTAAATGCTATGTTATTAGAAAATCATCTTGGTCAACTACTTGTTGCCTATAACCACAAATGACAAAATATCAAATTGGTCATGATCATAGAGAACATTAGTCATTGAGTCGATGAAATAACAATATCCTAACAAAATATCTTTCTTGATAGCTGAGGTAATGATAATGACAAGGTTGTATGAGGAAATCTAGGATAGCCATCATAATCTCACAACATGTTAATTCATTCTTGAATACTCATGAATAGAGTTTTAATGATTCTATGTCAACATCTTAGGTATTATGAATTCCTTATGACTTCATAGCATGATAATGATTTTATTTATCTTATTGAATAGCTTGAAGGGTTGTATAAGAGAGTCTTGATAATCATGATGATGATATTTTAGCATTCATATGGCCTATCAAAATCCTAGTCTTTCTTCAATACCATTCTTATCTTTTCATGCTCATTTTAGGAATCACTTTAATAACCTCACTCTACCTCATGGCAACTCTATAACAACCTATTAAGGGATGTATAATGACTTGAATTTCCTCTAGATCATTTAAATTTTGGTTACAACCTTATTTGGTGATAGTTGTATTAGGTGAAACTAAGATGGAGGCCTTATAATTATTTAATAGTAATTGCACTTCTCAGTGATCATCATTTGATCAGTAATATAGATAGTATGGAAAATAATGTTTATATTCGCAACAAATTTGCATGAACAATAAATTATTGGAATGACAATGTTGTGCCCTAATTATGATATTATACCAACACATGTTAGTTATGCTAAAATATCTTATTACAAGGACATTATGACACATTATTGTAGGTCATCATAACAATTATGAATTGGACAAAATTCTTATGAAGAGGTCATAAGATGGACATAACAATCATGAGGGTGATGTTAGGGACTCTTTAAGAGTTCATAAGATGGGCATAACAATATAAAAGGGTGATGTTAGGGACTCTTTAAAACCAAAATAATTCTGAAGCCTACTCTAGTCTCAAACTAAAAAATAAACTTGCTTTAATATAAAAATTTCAATACAGAAAAAAATAGAAATAAAAATATTAAAAAAATGTGAACATAAAAAATATTGTTAACACAAATGCACACTAAAAATTATGCCTATAATTTGAGATGCCATGGTAGATAACCTCATTTATAGAATTGGAAAATCAAAATCATGCATTATAATAAAAGAAACAATATTTTTAATAGAAATTATAAAAAATAGAAAAACAAGAATCACACTAAGATGAATATTGGCTTACCTACCGCATTTGGAATTTTAGATGCTATTAAAGTGTACCTAAGGATTTTTCTCTTACCCTTAGATTATCCAATATTTATTCATGATCAACACTACTAATTTTTTATCAGAGGTGGCACTCCCTTGGGAACCCAAAAAAATCACCTAGTTGAAGTTGAGGTTGCTTTTAATGCCATTAGATTAGCCTTCGATAGTGGTTACAAAAAAGTATGGATAGAGGGGGATTCTCTTAATATTATTGTAGACATCCAAATTTGAACACTCCCATATGGTCAAATCGACCTCTTTTATCCATTTAGTTCATCAATATTAATTAAATAACTTATTTAATTAATATTTCATCTTTCCCTAAGGTTCCTAAAGTATTTAATTTTATAATTAAATACTTTACCTTTCATCATTTCTCTAAAATAAATAAATATATCAATTTATTTAATTTGGTCATTTAGCCTTTTTGGAATTTAAATCAATTTTAAATTCCTCTTTTTCTCTCTCCTTGTCACATCCTCCATAACCTTCTTCTAATTTAGATTAGTCTAATTAATCCATGATTAGGATGTGCACACCTTTAATTAGGATTAATGCCACATCCTCCATATTTGTCCACTTGCCTCTAATCGCTCATTAATCTTTTTAATCACCTATTTGCACAACCTTATTTTAATCACATGCCATATTTGGAATGTACTCCAAGTCAACCTTTCATAAGTGTTTTCCCTTTTAAGCCTTGACCTCTTCCCATGTGAATTTAAAATTCACAATTATTCAATCAATGCATTTCTCTTCCCCATGCAAGTTGTTGGGAAATTCTAAATTCTCTCACTTGTCACATCAGTCACATGAGACAAATACTTCTTTTATAAGGGCCTTGTCTTATCCATTAGGTATTTTTTAGCTTTCTTTATAAGGGCCTTGTCTTATCCATAAGGTGCTTCTCATCATATGAATTTAAAATTCATATTTATTCTCCCAACCACTCTTCCCTTCCAATAATGTGAATTTAAAATTCACATTTATTCCTCCAACAACTTCTCTCTTCCCTATGATGATGTGTGAGGAATTCTTAAATTCTTCACATGTCAACATTCTTCCCACATAGGGACAAGAAGTTCCTTTTTGAGGAAATCTTCTCCCCATCCCAAGGTACTTGCAAGTACCTCCACCTCACATGTCTTTTTTTCCAACTCATTTGTCCTTATAACACCTCATCCTCCACATGGCAAGATGTGAGGGCTTGTGAGTCCTCAACTCACCATAGCCCTTCATCTTGCCCATTTTCGCAAAATTTCAACTGTCTATTTCTCTAAAGATTCTTCCCTTAAAATGGAAGATTTTCTCTCAATTGATTCATTCATCACATTTGCAATTCAAGCTCAAGCTCTCCAACTTTCATATTCTCACATCCTCCATTGTTGCATGTTTCAAGCTCTCATCACTTGCATTTGCATTCATCTATCAAAATGCCCAAATAGCTCATTGCATTCATCATCTAATCTAGAGCATTTTGCATCCATTTTTAGTCCATTTTCCATCAAAGAGCACACACTCGTCAACTATCAAAGGGACAACCAAGGAGATCAACTCATACAAGGTATAAATCTGGTTTTTCATCTTTCTTTGTTTGAGTTTAACTTAGGCTAATCGTGTTGAAGCGTTGTTTCTTCCTTTGCATTCTTTCTATTTTGCATATTTTAGGTTAGGTAAATAACAGTGCTCACATTTCTGGCATGCCCGGTGGAACCCACAAATGGGTATTTTTGCTATCACGTTTGTTGTTGTTTAATATCTTGAAACTTCAGGTTGTACAAAGGCAACTTCACAACAGAA